>JAIPRM010001931.1:0-33675 GCA_025469315.1 Stegophylla sp. TES_Ste_2020 | reverse complement strand
GTTCAGAATCGTTTTACTGAAGAAATGATTTATCGTTTCTTTAAAATTTAATACGCCCGTCAAGAGAATACCACCCATCGTGCGAAGTACACCCATCGTGCGAAGTACACCCATCGTGCGAAGTATGTCCGCTTTTTTATTATTGTCAATACTTATGTGTTTTCCACACACAACAATAATGGGATTTTCTTAGCATTTTTACAGGATTTAATGTAAATATATTACATTAAATACATATTCATAACTAAATTTATAACATAAACAAATTATAGTATCTAAATGTACATTTTGTGAAGCATAACTTCAAACACATGTTCCCCTGAATGCCTCTTAATCATGTTATGTTTTATAATATATGATCCTAAGGTTATAAATGGGTAATACTACATAAAAAATATTGATAACAAAACAGTTATTTTATATTTAAAATTTAAACATTTAAGTAAAATTAGTATAAAAATGCAAATAATTTTGTAATGCATTTTGAATTTCTTTAAAATGTTTTCAACCAATTATATGTTTCTTATACCATTGTAAATGCTTCAAGAAATATTTTCATTATTTTTTCAGTAATATTATTCACAATGAATAAAGTAGCATACATATTATAATGTTGATTTTCTTAAATAGTGTGAATAAAGGTTATGTATCAGAGTACAGTTTGACTTTTCAATTCTGAGTAAAGCAGTTTATAGGATTTGGCTGAATAGTTCAGTAGGCATAATGAAACATGTAAAACATATTTATTAAAGTTTAAGATAAATTTCCAATTGTCATTAAATATTATTTTGATTATAAAGAAAATTTAATTTTGTCAAAGTGAGTTGGAACATATACATTATTTTAGATACTTTAATAATTTACAATAATTGTTAATTAGTAACAAAGAATTTTATATTAATGTGGATATGAAATCAGGATTTTTCATGAATATTTACAAAATATTATTAAGTGACACTTATTTTATCATACATTTTTCAAATTCAAACAAGAGTATTCAGTGTCTTATTGTTGGTTTGATGCTTTGTCACTAATAATAGGTTTTTATTGGTGGTTCAACATTAATTATATTACATTTTATATAATACTTTGAAAATTTCATTAAAATGGTATTTGTCTTTTGGAGTTTATTACATTTCTTCAATCATGGTTTACATGAGCAGCAAAATATTGGAAGTAATGATTGGCATTTTGCTCTATTTATCAATACTTGCTTTTGAAGATTAAGCCATATTAAATGCTATTAAATGTCACATAAATGTACATTCTATAATAAAAGATCAATTAAATTGTTGCCTTGACATATTTTTTATATGTACTTGGATAAAGAAAATTTTAGATTCTGAGAGAAATGGAGAAACTTATGATTTTACAATGATGTTAATTCTGTTAAAGCAGAAAGGGTTATGGCACTTCCCCCTTATGGGAAGCCATATTGAAAATCACAATCAACTTCATAAAACTTAAAAAAATTCATTAAAAATAAATAAATAACTTATTCGACAGTCTGTATTGACTGTGCCAAAAAAAAAATTGAAATGTTTGAACATAAATTCAGATCCAAATACAAATACGAACTCATATTGTAAAAAATAATATTGTATATTTTTACATATTTTTATTCTACATGATTACTAATAACAATAATCATGTACCTTTAGGTAGGTACAACAAACACACGCTCGATTATTGTACGCACATGTATTCATATGTATTTATATAATAATAAATAATGGTCTACGCGCTCTTTTGAAAAATAAAGACTAGATACGCATAGTAAATTATGGACACATATTGGCTGTAGAAATAAGTTACAGGTGCTTAGATTTTGCCCACGTTTCTATATTATAGTATAATATTTTAATTGCTGTTTCATTAGACATTTGAATTTCTACAATGACGGGTACAATTATTTTTCATAATACATATTCGTATATTATCCGTTTTATATTACTGTAGTTATAAAATTAATAATAATAATAATAATAATATTAATAATAAAACATGTATTCCAAATCATATATGTGTACAAATTGAATACGAAAAACTATATTGAGGGGCGTTATACAATTTACTTAATAGTTTTGTTTCTGAAAAATAATAATAAAATAAAGCAATCAAACTGTAATTAAATAAAAATAATTAATTGCTATTTTTTTTTTTTTTACATAAAAATATGAAATACAAACCTAGTATAAAAATACTATATACAGTGAAAACTGTCTTATGTGAAATCGTATGGGAACAATAAAAATTTCCGTTTGAGATAAGTTTCCGTGTAGGTATGTGTAGGTATACATTTCCATACAAGATAGGATTCCGTCTTATTAAAGGTCTGCTTAAGACAAGTTTTACTGTATATTATATTTATTATATATATATATATTAAACAAATTATAACGAGGAAAAATTGATATTAAATTTAAGATTTTTGATAATTTTATTTAATACTATATATTTTTTTAAATAAGGAATGAAACGGATAAAGTTTCATTAAAAATTATTTAATTTAATACTTTTTTTAAATTAAAAAAAAAAAAAAAAAAAAAAAAAAATGAACAATTTAACATATTTTCTGTAAAGAAATGAACAAACAATTTTACAACAACACTATATAATTATGTTATAACACCAGCATTTTATGCTTCTTAATGACTAAAAATTATTAATAATTAATGAAATAAATGCAATGTTCCTAAACACTAATAAGGTTTTCGAATTAATATTTAGCATACCATAATACGAATATTCATATATACAAAGAAGCATTAGTGGCGTACGGAAGAAAATTTTTTGCTTTGGAGAAATCAGCAAGCGTAAGTGATGTAATAATAATATAATGTAGGTACGCCGTGTATCATTGTTATGATATTTATGAATATAAATCACGAGTGCAAAGCGATTCTGATGGTCTATACGGTTATACGGAGAAGTATATACATAAAAAAAAAAAAAATTTTTTCAGAGGGTTGTGGGTGCAAGATATACCGTTTAATACCTATGTAGGTATGGTGTTGAGCTTTCAATTCCCTACCCCTCTGTGTACGCCAGATCTTGTTGCACCTAATTATGTGATTTATAAGATTGATAGTAAAATTGTATAGTTTTACTTAGGTAAGGGACATTTTTTTATTTTTTGTACGCCACTGGTAAGCATAAACACACACGCACACACACCCACGCACACGCAAGCATAAGGTATATATAGATAAGTACAGGTAATTAATTAACTAAAAAATGATTGCTTCTACTGATATACAAATGGACTAATGTCTAAACACGTAAATTCGTAATAATACTAAATCGAAGTTAAATGATATGACGTGTATGTATGAATAGGTATCTAAATAGTTATATAGATCATAGAGTGTTTAAAATTCCATTCCAGATATAATCAGATGGAAATAATTTATGAAGTGATGTGCCTTTACAGATTTCAAAGAATAGAATTCTGACTGACATAACTAAATATATTTGAAATAATCTTCAATTAAACGCTTTTTAATCAAATATTGTAATCAGATTAATTTTCAAAATCCAGGCCTAAGGGTGGTGGGTGAGCACGCGTACCACAGTTTAAGAACCTCTGTTTTAAATGATACTTCAACATAAGATACAGTCTTTTTTTTGTTGTTGGTATGTTGGCGAGGGTAAAAGTTCAATATGCAATTGGTACGAGGACTAGAGCACTTTTAACCGGACTTGAATATTCGGTTTGGTTGAAACAATAATTGTACAAATCAAAACAAAAAAAAGTAAAACAAATAAATAGGTAATAATTAATACCATAATGATAAAAACATGTATATACCTATACTTTTCCTATGTTCAATAATAATTTTACGCCATTAAAATATTTATGAAGGTAACAGTAATAATGTATACGCATTGTACAACAGAATTAAAAATATTTTAAGGCTGCAAGATTATAAAGAAATCATAATAATATTAAATTCATCAATGTAACATTTTTAAAAAGGTAAACTAGCAATAAACATGTTTTCGATTAAAGGTGGAGCGGGCACCAGATCTTCCAGCTTTAAGTAGAATATCCTTTGGAGTCCTTGCACGCTGAGAGAACGCAATTCTGTTAGTTTGGCTAGTAGTCTCGAAAAGTAGTACGATTTCCGTTGTGAATCAGATATGCTGTATGTGATGTGTTCTCTTAAAGAATTGATGATTTTCATCTGAATCTGTTCTGCCTTTTTTGTTTCTCTAAGTCCATGCCGTTCTGATGACAAAAAGTGTAATAATCAAGTTTTAGTAAAATATCAGAAAAATATCTAAACAATACACATTAATAAAATTTAAAATAGAATAACAAAAAGAAAAATATGTGTTATACTGTTATGAGTAGGTAAAAATTATAAGATCTACATTATTTATTATTTATATTCGAGTATAAGGTTAATCGTTGTAAAATAAATACAATGTTCACGCAAAAAAACACGTGAAATATTTAATGAAATAGGTAACAAAATCGTGAGTATTATTTATTTATTTGTTTTATGAGTTTATGACTGCGAGTCACAGGCCACAGCTTAAGTAAAAAGACAGTTTTTATCAATTAAAAACGTAACTTATAAGTAAGGATGGATAGGCTAAATTAATTTTACCGGGTAATTTTATAAAAAGAATCCAAAGGGTAAAAATTACTACTAAGTTTATAAGACTAAAAGGACTACTCATAGGATATTCAAATCTGCGCTCTCTCCGGCTTCTCCCTATTTACCTTGCAAAAAATATATTTATTTTTATTATTTCTATCATGCACAAATAAAACATTTTTTTTTTTTTTAACTTAAAGCATAAAAATATATTTATTTATAAATAATGCAGTGGTGTATTTGATGGGGGTAGTCTCCCCGAGAATTTTAAGTGACAAATTATTTAGTTCAATATGAACTGGTAATACTAATGAAATACAATTTTTAACTTAATATTTTGTCCATGTTCAGACTTTTTGTATATGTGGTAACATTTGGGTGCAATTAATTTTATGCATTGTTTATAATGTGTTAGTAAATATATTTTAAGCATTAAGTAATAAGGATATAGGTAAGTACGTATCTTTTACGAATTTCGTTTAATACTTAACAAATAAATAATATACTAACAATATTTTTGTTTCTTAAATTCTATATATATATATATATTTATAATACTGATGTTTAATATTTATTGATCTACCTATGTATGACTACTAATTACTATACTGTCCTACTAAGCAAAAGTTCCGTAACTCGAAAAAAAAAATTAGCTACGGCCGCGGCATCTGCAATAGGTATACTAAATATATACATTTTCTGTGGAAAAATTGACCTTATAATTACATTGAATAGGCTAAAAATATAATTATAGTTCACTGGAAATTCTGTAAGAAATAAAAGAAAAAAGACGTACTACGCACCTCGGACGGGATATTCTTGGCGAGTGTGTTGAATTTTAAAGGATAAATCATTTCTTCAATAAAACGATTCTGAGTGAAGCTTCAATTAATACATAATAATAATTATCCGTTTGAAAGCATTGAATTTAAATGTAGAACAAAATTTTTTTTGTTTCATATAGCATTTACGAAAAACGAAAATTGATTTTCATATATTCCTTTACACCTAATGAATATTCCATAAATAATTAAAATTCTTCACCTAGGTACCGAATTTCATAAAGATCGGTTGAACCAATTTTTTTTTATGTACGTTAAAGTGTGTAAATTTAGGTAAAATTAATGCATTTCGTTAATATACTAACTTCAAACGGTTATAGAGAAAAAAGTTGACTTTTGATTTTCGAGATATTTTAGGTCAATTAATCATATATATGTGAGTGGGGTCATATTATATTTTCAAGTCTTAATATTAAGAATTCAACAATTTACAATATAATAACTTACAAAAAATGAGAAATTTCCAATATTTTCAAAATGCTATACTTAACTCAAAATTGATTAAATGTTTTTTCTTTTTGAAATTTTTATGAAGCGTTTTAGTAGTTATTAGTTATTTTTAGTAGTTTGTGAAAGTTTCAAGTTTCTAGTGCCATTATTTTTGACGATATGTTAAAAAATAATTTTCAATTTTATGAAAATTCCGGTAATAACATATTTTACCGTTTTTTGTCAATTTTTTGACAGATTTTCCTCGTTTTTGTAAAAAGTATTAAGAAATTTGAGAAATGACAATTAAAATCTGGGTGTAATTTTGTATATGTAGAGATAGTGACTCAAATTTGTGGACAAGTATTTCTATTCGAAAAAGTGTTTACAGAAAGAGAAAAAAAAATAATGAAAAATATACATCATTGTAAAATCATAAGCTCTCTGCTTCGAATCTAAAATGTATGGTACCAAGTAAGAACGCCGTATCTTACATTTATTAAGCATAACGCAGTAAATATTTTCATAGATATGTTATTCACGGTGTTGTCACTAAGCATTTTTTTCTTGTGTAATTGCATTGTGTATTATCGTTTTTAAATTATTAGCTTCAATTTATCATTTTAGTTTGTTTTTACAATGATGTTCAGTGGCGGCTCGCAAGTGAATTCATTGGGGAGGCTGAACATTTAATAATAAATATTCAATACCACGCAAACACGCCGTCAAGTTAAAATGTTTAAAAAACAAAAATGGTTTATCGAACTGTGTAAACAATAAACGATAATAATAGTGGCCAACGGACGAACGACAATATTAATATCGAAAACCATAGTTATTATTTTCAAAATGAATAAAAATGTTGAATTATAAATACAATTTTTTTCGAACACTATTTTATTGTGTTACTAATTTTTTAATGGGGATTCGCAGTCTCAAAGACTTCCCTGACAAGCCGCCATTAATGATGTTTATTATTATTATTTTTTTTTCTTTGAACACATTATAGGAATACATGTCCAAAAGTCTCGGTCAGCAACTTTTTGAAACCGGATATGCCACTAGTAGATACTTTAAAGACGTCATCTTTTGAATTTATCGATTCATACATTTTTTTTTGAAAATGTGAAAAAAAAAATTTGGACATTTTTCTAACACTTTTTTTCTCATGAATTATTTTTTCTTCTTCTTTATTTAATATATATATAAAAAAACAAAGTAAAGTAGAGTATAGACAAGAAAGCCGAACATATTTCCTACCACGGATATTCTTTGCTCTTCAGGTCAGATACTCTTGGTGAGTATGTTGAAAATTACGACTATTATTGTTCTTTATATTATTAACATGCTTCTTTCAGAATCATCTTATTGAAATTATTTATCATTTTTTTAAATTCTACACACCCACCAAGAGTATCTGACCCGAGAAGCGAAGAATATCCGTAGTGCGTATGTGTCGGGCTCTCTTGTCTATACTTTACTTTTTTTATGTGTAATATTTTGAAATAACGTATAATAATTTTATTGTGTACTGATTATAAATAATTTGTTAGTGTGTTCACGACACAGAAAGAATAATCACGAATAAATGTAGTTCTCAGTGAACTAGTGCATTTTACAGTGACTGTTATAACTAATAATTAAAATATTTTGTTTTATCATTTTATTTTAAAACTTCTAAATTAAATTACATTTAATTAAGAATGATTTAAAATAATTTAAAAATAAATTTATTTAAAGGTATAATTATTAATTAATAAAAGTACCATAAAATTTATTCCTGGAATTTTAGTATGTACTTATAACAAATAAATGTATAGAAATTATTAAAATTTACTTACGGTATATTTCCTTAATAAATAAATATATATATATGGCATTTGTTGGTAAGTAATAACATAAAAGTAACTTTAATTTCTATATTTACTCAATAATACTCTTTTATAATAACTTTATTGAATTTTTCATCAAAAATACTATATAGGTAGATATGTTTTAAATATGTTTTATGCTAAATCAAATAGAATAGAAAATAATAAAGGTGCAAGAAAGTGAAAAATACAAACATGCGTTATTTTCAAAACTAATATATTTGTAACCAATTGTATTTACGGAACTTTTGCTTTGGAGGGCAGTCTAATTTCCTACTAAAAATATTTAGTTACCTGTAATCAGGGTTAAAGCACATAGACAAGAGAATGACGAAATATCGATGTCCAGTAAGTGCAATGATTGACTGAAGTCCAGTATAGCTTGTAGCCAATCGCCGAAACTCCTGTGGCATTGCTGTTTGTCCAAGACAACGCCATTACAAAATATCAGTTTCGTGTCATCATATTTAGTTCTATGAAAAATCAAATGATTTTAGTGTTAAATAAATCAACAATAGGTACCAATGATGTAATGTTAAATAATAATAATAGATATTCTAGAAATCGCTTAAATATTAATTAAAATAATTGATGATCCACTCCGTGATTTAAATGAAAATGTGATTTAAAGAGAAGAAAATGTAACGTTGTTCATAATTATTATTATATAGGTGCATAATATACACTAATAATATATGCACTGCATATTATATTGTTTTGTTGTAATTGTTTTTAATGCAGGTAATACAGCCAGCGCAGGCTACTCAACGTTATATTTGTTATAGCCATTTGGGTGGAGTCCAATACTTCGGAATCTCCGTATAAATAGGCCACTTTATTGTAGTTATTCATTTATATGACCAAATCAAAATGTTGAAAATGACTTGAAATTGGTCAACATTTTTTTAATTTTTTTTTTTTTTTTTATGAAATTCGTTTTTGGAGAAATAAATCAGCTTCTGGGCGAAATGAATAATGCATGTTTTCGAGTAGTAAACGTGATTAAAAATGTTTGTTTCGCTCTTCAATAAATCACAAATAGACATTAACAAATCTTCTTATTATATCATAGAGTGGTTATTTTTTGAAATTTTAAATACGAGTTTCAAGTGTATAGAAAACTACCGAAAATTTTAGAAAAAATCGTAAAATATGTGCGCCACAAGTTCGATTTTCACGAAATTTATTTTAGTTATTTAGTCATAATTCTAAATTTAAAGAAATATAACATTTTTAACTATTATTATTAACTGTATAGACTGTAAAGTGTAAAATATTTGAAAAAATGCCCTTTTTGGGATAAATATAGAACTTTGAAAATATCTTGTTTGTTGAAAGTTATCTTCCAAACTGTTTTTTTTAAATTCGGTAAAAAGTTTATCTTTATCAAAAAAATGCACCATATTATGTTTATGTGAATTAGCTTCATGAACTTTATTAGATTTTTTGTACTACGATGATAAGAAGTGAGAATCGCATACTAAATATAATTCATAATAATTCTAGTTCAAAATATTAAAGATCGAGGTGACATTAAAAATTGATGGAGAAATTTTCCAATATTAGTCTTATTTTAGTTAACTAGAAAATTTACTGGTAATCAGTTGATTTTCTAGTTTATTTTGGGCTAAAATAAGACCTTAAATTTTGGAATTTTTATATATATATACATATAGGATGTTCCAGTATGATTTGACAAATGCAATAACTTTTGTTCTATTAATAATATTATATTTTTTCTTTTTTAAATAATTACTATAGCATTGCGCAACAGCAATAACGCATATATAAATATATATATATATGTATATTTTTTTTGGGACCTATGTTTTCAAATTTGAAATTTTATACTAGGTGCAGTTTTAGAGAAAATTCAAAACAGCTATTTTGGGAATCTAGTTTTTAAAAAAATGTTGTTGCTTAAATTTCTAATAAAGATTAATCCGTTCATTTTCTACGATTTTTTTTTAAGTTTGACAATAATTTAGTAAAATTGATAAATAAATCGTATTATCATCAATAATTGACGTCATAATGTTATTATTATTATGACGCATTTGATAAAATTATTATTAAATTATTCGCAAATTTAAAAAAATCGTAGAAAATGAACTGATTAACCTTTATGAGAGGTTTAAGCACCAATATTTTACTAAAAATCAGATTCACAAATTGGTTATTTTGAATTTATACTGAAACTAAAGTATACAATTTCAATTTTGAAAATTTGGAAAAAATTATACGTTATTGCTGTAGCGCAATGCTAAGTTTAGGTAATAATTGCGAGTAATAATTAAAAAAAAATGTAAACAATTATTAATAGAACAACAGTTATTGCATTTGTAAAATCGTACTGGGACACCCTGTATAATATATAAAATGTCGTATTTTAATTTTTTTTTTTTCTTGGGGGGGGGGTCCACATATGTTATTTTTATAAACATATTATAGTTTATAATTATAACAGTTACGTATCTAGATATGTCGATATGTAGCCATACGTGTCGGCCAGGAATATTCATATTTGAGTATTCGGCGTGTTCCTATATCGAATTGTAAAACTGTATGTTTTAATTTTTAAAATGTTTATTTCGAGTATTTAATTAGGCTAGATTTATTATATTAGTTAGTATATACATGCATATTTTGAGTATTCAAGTACATATATGGAGACTTTGGGTCTACAGTTTACAAGGCTCTTACCTACTTATTATTTATTTTGTAGGAATATTTGTGTGATTTATTTTTTGTTTTGTTTCTGGGGAATGGGTTAGTACACCTGAACAATCTCCTTTATATTATATATGTCATCTGAATTATCTCGTTGTTTTATTTGGTTGATAGTTGATTACTATATCATTTTGCTAAAGAGATGTTTTCTTTACCTATGTCATAAATGTAGGAAAATAATAAAATATATGCGTTATATCAATTTTTTTTATGAAGAAAAAAATCTGAAATCATAATTCAGAGTACCTATGTGGCTAGTGAATTTTTGTTTTCGATACTACGTATAAGGACTACTAGGTATATAAAATCGTGCTTACGTAAGTGTATGCTTTTAATTTTACTCTACGTATAGTTCTTATATCGAGTACACCTAGGAACGGATTAAAAGTTAAAACATGCCTAGGCAAACTTATGTTATGCCATCTTCGAGCGTATTTTCGTACTTAATCTTTGGTATTCACATACAATAATTTGATAAGCAAAAAAAAACAAAAAAACTAACGTTGATACTCCTATATTCTATAATTAAAGTTATACTCGTACATACATTGGTATATTAAAAATTAGGAGTCTTTGCTGTCGCTGAAAAATGAACATGCGCGATGCGCCTATGTCACCTGCACTTCAGGTTCTTATAATAACATATTCATAAAAAATATATTGGATAAAAAGAGTACTCTGTCCGCGTGTTGCTTAAAGAGTTTCACTGTGTCATTTTCCCCCTGCCACATACAATTTTTTCATCACGTACCTGTAGGCCAAACGGAGAACAAAAAGTTCCAGAGAGGCAGATTGAAATAACAGATCTTGGTCTGTTTTGCATAAAGTTTTGAATCCCGGAATCTTTTCTGCGAAATGTCTGATTACTTCCACGGACGTTGTGAGCAGTCCGAAAAACTGTTGAATTTTTTCCGCTTCAGTTATCAGCGGCTCGAATGGCTTCGGTTCGTGATACTGGAACGTTACAGACATAATTGGTGAGTTTATTTGGATTAGTTATTCTTTTATACGCATAACGAGCCTCCACAAATTGAAGAAGTATAAATGTTTGATAAATCAGAACGTTTTATGTATGGCACAGGTTCTAAAAAAATTACAACAATCTAATGGTAATTTTTCCATTCATTATTGAATCATAAATCCGAGGTATATACTTTTTATTTAAAATTCTGAGTGGAGCGAAGAAGCTAATGTTTTTATAATGTTGTTTTTTTAAAATTTTTTTATGTGTACACGTTTTTGTAATGAAATACTTGTCCAAAAGCTTCGACTAGAAACTTTTTGAATCAGGATTCACTTCTAAATGATATTTTTAGGTGTCATTTTTCGAAATATTCAATAGTTTTTTTCAAAATTTGGAAATAATTACCTAAAATTTGACTAAAACGTCTTTAAACTTTTTTTATTTAATACAACCTTTATGAAAATTTAAATGTAAGTAGACAAATAATATAATAAATATCGTGGTGAAAGATAATTTTTAATATGTGAACATTTTTATTTGGAATTGTTGTTCAACAATTTTTTTGTTACATCAAACATTTTTTTCCTGTATTCAGTGAAGAATAGGATATATAACGGGTTGAGTAAATCTTTTTTTTTTATATTAATAAAGTTTATAGTTTTTAAGTAAAAATATCTTTTATAAATTAAAGCTCAGCTCAGAATCGTTTTGTTTAAAAAATGATTTATCGTTTCTTTAAAATTTAACACACCTACTGATTTCTACTTGAAGAGTAAAGAATACTTATGTTGCAAAATATGGCCAGTTTTTTAATTGTTAACCTGAAGTTTCAAACCAAAAGTCAATAATGATTTGACGTATATGATATAATCAAAGTAATAAATACGATATTCATTTTTTTAAATTTTATTAAATTATTGGTTATATAATTTGTAAACTTAAAAAGTAGGTACAATATAATTATTTTTTCCAAATATTTGCCAGTAAATTGTAATGATTATAAGGAAATTTCAACCTTCCGCATTGACATCAAAGCTGATGATAGTTTTAATGCATGGACGCTCTTAGGGAATAGTAAGGAGAGATACTGGTTGCTCCCGGAAAGTAATGTAATAGTATGTAATAAATTGACAATTTATAAATAGATTTTAACAATTTTATAATCACTCTTTTATTGTATAAAAAATAATATTTTATGTAGGTAAGTTTGATTTGATTTTGCGCGGAAGTAGAAAAAATTCATTTTAGGTTTTTTAGGTAATTTACTGGAAACTTTTACTACTAACTTCTAAGTTCTCACCACATATCTAAGCTTCTATGAAAACTATTAATATTTCAAAATGTATAAATTGCTCAATGCCGAAAAAAACATATGAACGTCATTGTTTTAATGGTTTAGGTTTTGGATATTCAGAAAATTATTTTTAAAATTTATCGGTTTATACTCGTATTTATGTGTGAATTGTTTATTTTCAAAATCGTTTTTGAAACGATAACCATTTAAAATATTTTGGTTTTCAAGATCGGTTTTCTAAACTTATTTATTTGGTTATGGTTTCGGTAGTAGAAATGATTAATGTCTAGGTTTTAACCAATTTTCCAAAAATCTGCTCAAAACCCTAACATCTTATATGTATATAAAGCGAACAAAATTTCAGGAACACATTATTGTCGTGACCATTACTTGTGAATAGTCCAGCGATGAGAAGTCTGGACTGGTGTCCACGTGGGCCCGGACCAACGCGGTGATCAGCGACACGGGTGGACTGGGAGGCGATCCGTGTGGAGATTTGGGCTTGGATGGCAAACGGCCGCGGCGACCTTTTAATGAGTCAGTGCGGACCACCTCTTTGACCATGCCCACTTGAAGGCATTTCTGGAACCGACAGAATTGGCATCTGTTCCGTCGGCGCTTGTCCACGGGGCAGTTTTTGTCTGCGAGGCACACATACTTGGAGCCCTTCTGTACGGTTCTCTTGAAAAAACCTACCGAAACAAATTATTTAATTATATACATTAAGCACCTATACGGGTGTACAAAAATAAGGCTGAATTTACCATCACGAAAAATGTCATTTAAAGTTCTGATTTTTTTTTTTAATTATCTGTATGGCTATAATCGTGAAGTTCGGTATAAATTATAATTTTAAACACCCATCCCTTCCTCGACGAATGAATGTTTACGGATATTTTTAGTTTTTCATCGTTTTCGTCTGTAATTGCGAGTTTTATGAACCGAATTAAAAGGTAGGTATGTAGCATTGTCATCAAAATTTACCATTATTTTTAACCTCAAATTACCTTTTTTTGAAGGTTGTTATTACATTTGTCGTTATCAGACCAATTACATAGATTTAAACATTTAAAATGTGTATCTAGCAAAAATAGTTAATATTATATATGCCATATTCATATATTCACAAAGTAAATATTCTTATTTATTTTGGGTTTTAAATTAATACTTAAATTAACTTTTTAAATCACAATCGTAATGATTAACGAGTCACGTTACTCGTTATTTGTGATTGTTATGTAACTCATTAAGTTACAAAGTTAGTAAGGATTAATAGTAACTCGTTAAGTTCCAAGTTAGAGATTTTTGACAGGGACTAGTACTTTTTGGTTTTTATGGTTTTGGTTCCTGTTAAAAGATTTTTTTTTTTAAGTTTTGATTCTGGTTCTTAATTATATTTTTAAACGGTTTTAGTTCCGGTTTTGGTTCTCAGTTTTTTAAGGGTTCTTATATTCCAGAACAGGTTCTTGAAAATTACGAATTATTATAAAAAGTATAAGAATAGAAATAACAATTATAAGAAAACAGTTTTGAAAATATTTGTTTATATTTAAGAATAAAAACGAAATTTATGGTTTTTATAAAGTCATATATTTTTTATTTTAAAATTAGGGTTTCAGGTTCGATTCTAATTATTTTAAAATGTAAATATTAGGTTCGGCTGGTACCGAATTCCGTCCCGGACCCCCCGTGGTTCCAAAACTGAAGTCCGAATTCCGTCCCGGGGGTGGAGCAACTATTTCCGAATTCCGTCCCGGGGCGGAGCAACTATGTCCGAATTCCGTCCCGTGACCCTCATATATAACATTTTTCTTCACATTTTCTCCAGGCTTAGGACTTGCAACTTTGCTGGCTTGTTTAAAAATGTAGAATCCTTATTTCTAATTATATTTTCTAATTATATTATTTTTCTACTTAAGTTTTTATTTAAGAATTCGAATTTTTTTGATTTTTTAAAATAGGCTATTAAGCTATTAGGCTATTAAGCTATTAAGCTACTATTAAGCTATTTTTAAAATGCCGATTAGGCGATAAATATATGAAAGATATAAAATACGAAAATTACATTTTTCTTTTGCATTAGGTAGGTATACGCAATGTACACATATATACAGATTACACTATTACAGATATACGATAAAATATTGATATACGATAAAATAAAAATTGAACTTATATTAATACCGTCTAAAACTAGTCGGGACGGAATTCAGACATAGTTGCTCCGCCTCCGGGACGGAATTCGGTCATTTTCAGCAACCCGGGACGGAATTCGGCAATTGCCTTAGGTTCTTGTTTTCAATATTTTAAGGATTTTTGGGTTCCAGAACCGGTTCTTTTCGGTTAGGTTGCAGTCCCTCATTTTTGATAACCAGTTACTATTTTGTAACTTAGTAACTTCCGTACTTGGATTTAACCTTAACGCTAGCGTTAACCCGTCGTCGAGTGCTTACCTTTGCAGCCTTCACATGTGCGCACCCCGTAGTGTTGGCACGCGGCTGTGTCGCCGCACACGGCGCACAACTGGGACGGCGAGGAAGGCGCCATGGACGCGGCGGCGGTGATGGTTCTCTGGGGTGCGTTGGCGGAACCGGAAGCGTCCGCTGGTGTGGGCGGGGAACAGTCGTTGGGCACCGAAACCGACATCGTGTTGATACAGTGACGGATTTTTGGCGACAGACTGCTGTTGCATCAACCGGACCGGACCGAAACACGCGAAACATCAGTTATTAATATTATTATCATCAATATTAATCGCGTTATTTATTAATTATACGTCTAATGATATGATATTAGTTAATGTCAGGACAATAATTATTAGGTATGATTGTAATTATGACTATCCGCTGACATTCGATGAGCACATCGTGTTTTATCGCGATATGAAATGGCACACACAGTCCATTTAAAGGCGAACAGAACGATTGTAATGATTACGATTTGTTGATTTAAATATTAATTTATTATTTATTTCGTAATAAGTGAATATTGCTATACAGCTCTTAGCGGCAATAATAAAAAATAACGATTGGATTGACAGAAAATTAATAATCGTGTATATTTACCTAAATAATTACAATGCATACAAACCGAGGGCAATTTTAATGGGTCTTTTAATGTTTGAAATAAATGGTTAAATAATTTTTATGCATATATGTCATTGTTAAATTGATAAGCTGGTTAAGTACCCATGTATAGTAATCGATTATAAAAAGCAGCACTTTTAAAGAAAATTATATTCATCTACCATTTAATATTGATACAAACGGAGAACGGTCAACTAGATCCCTCTACGTTTTTTAAGATCTAATCGATCAAACAGAGAGATTTACTTTGCCATACGGATATAGTTGACCCAGCTTCTACCGAGAGGTTAGGAGAAGAGTTAAGAATAGAACACATGGTGTTAATTTAAAGGGAGGGGGAAACATTAAATATAATTAAAATAAATCTCTCGAAATTTAATTTCACTCTTTGTAAAATTTTTATTATTTCACTCTGGGAAATTCTTTTTAGACTCATAAACGGAAAAAAATAATAATTATTTAAAATTATAATTGAAATTTTAGGAAATATTTTAAGTATACATAACTGATTAATGAGTTAAATAGATTTTACATTAGATTTCATATTGCATTGTAGGTACATTAAGAAAATAATGATTAATATGTTTTATAATAAAGATTTTTTAATTTTAAAAGATCACTTGATTATTTACTTGAATGATCTAAAATTTAAATAAAAACATTTTGTGTAATAAATAATATTATTAAATACAAAATCAAGTACAATAAACAAACAATTAAAGTAAAGAAAACTGATACAATCTTCTTTCTTATATACATGTAGGTCCGAAAATGTATACCCATTATAATGTGTTATATGTTTCTATTATTCATTCAACAAAATTCGATGATAATATAAATCATATTTTAATATTTTAGTGATCAACATTCAACAATTTTTAGATTTTAAATAAATTAATATTTATACAAAAATATATTTTTTTAATAATTGGAATTACATTTCAATAATAATAATAATAATAATTATAATAAATTAAAAATATTAATTATTTTTATGAATACAGAATAAGAGTGATGAGTATTTTTGCCTTACGGTGTTGAGGATGGCACTAAACGACAGTTGTCGTGGCCGGTCGTTTTTCGAACGTTGTAGTTACTTAAATTAAGTACTTATTCATATTTATCTTAATACCTTAAATTAATACAACCACTGATAATAATTATTTAAATTAGTTACTTATTGTCGATGATCATAAGTGATTCTATTTTTATTTTGTCGTTAATATACTACAAATATAATTTGAAATTTTAAAACAACTACACAGTACACAATAATGAAATCAGACTTTATCAATGTTAATGATAAAATGGAATATTCATTTAAAATAATGAAATAATGGGTTTTTTAGTTATTTGTTTTAAGGGGGGGAGGCAAAACTATACTTTCATCCCCTGATAATTATTTGGAGGTTCAATTGCCTCCTCCGCATACTTAATTATAATAATTAGTGAAGTTAACTCAACTATAACATTTTAGTAATTTTTATTTTCCTGTGTAATATTTGTCGGTTGGTCCGAACGAGCCTTCCTCGGATGTCAGAACCGGATTAAGACATTTTGCGTCCCGGAGCATAGGCATGTTGTTCTGCCCCAAGATTCAGAAATTTTTTTTATAAATTTGTTTTAATATAGTTTGCTATAATTTAGTAATTTTACTCACTACCTAATGGTAGGTTAGTGGGTTAGTATAGAACCCCTATCCCCTTTTAAAAATTTGTTTAACCCACGCTCTTATCTACGTATATGGTATGGTATAGACTGTATTTACTTCATTTAATTAGTATTTAAATTACCATACAATTCACTATAGTAAAAATAATGAAATAATAGGTTCGTTTTCAATCTTTTTAATATAACTATTAATTAAACTAATAAACAATATTAATGTTGCAATGAAAATGTAAATAAATTTATAAAAATAACAATTTTGTGAATGTGACTAAACTTAAAGGACAACACAACACTAAATTTTTTTTTTAATTTTTAGTATTATAGTTAATTATTGTAGTCAGAGTAATTAAAAACGTTTTGGTAAAAATCTGAATTTAAAAAAATTATTATTCAACAAGATAATGAGAGTTCAGTAATAGTCACGTGACGCCATAGAGCCGACGAGTGAACATTCTCCTATGTTTTACATGTAAAAGTAGTTTCATTTTCACAGTGGTTTTAATAACATACGATAATATTTCAGAATTTTTTTTTCCGAATCTGAAGTATATTTATGTGCTTAAGACGATGGCGTGATTAAAAAATTAATATATCTAGTTATTGTATTCATAAAATAAATTATAATTGGTAAAATTTTTGAGTGCGTGACTCGCGTCGCCGCGGCATCTAAACGAAATTTTACGAAATTTACTAAAATAGTTTAATATATTTTGAAAAAACTAAAAGGCATATCAAAATTATAATAACACCAATGTAATAAACACAAAAAAACACTTCGGATTACATACCAAATAAGATAAAAATATTATCTTTAGCAATTGAAATCATTATATTAATATAGATACTTTTACATGTAAAACATACACCGTCGTTCGGACATCGGCTCTATGACGTCACAAGCATATTTTCAAACACGTATAACTCATTGAATAATTGTGAAAACCATGTGAAAACCACACCATATTTCTTAGAAAATTCCGAACTTTAAATTTAAACAAACTTGTTTTTAGTGTTGTGTTGTCCTTTAAAGTTGAGTCGATTAATTTAAATGATTATATAAAATACTAGGAAATTACGTAAGTATGTTGTTTTATTTCTGTTATTTATTATGTTTTATAAAAATGCTTTTCTTTACATCTGCTGGGTGAATTGGTTAATACACTCATCCCATGTACTCCGTGCCACGAGTTCCGCAACTCCGTTGCGTATCTGATATGTTATCGCAGTGTTACTTTTACTCACAATAATTTTATTGTTTTTATTATTTATAAGCTGTGACAATTGCGTTTACAGAGTGATTCATGTTCACATATCTATCATCTATCCACAAATAGTTACGTACTATTCAGTGTGTATAAAAAAAATATTATATTCACCTAGAAAATTATGAATTTTATTTATTTAATTATCGAGTCCTAATAATAGTTATTTTTTTACTAAACAGTAATTTTTTTTTTCAAAAATTTGCGCCTTTTAATCTTGCGCCCGGGGGCAGATGTCCGTTCTTCCTCTTTTTAATCCTGCTTTGCCGGACGTTCATTAAAAAAATGGCCTAATACGATACGAACTCCGAGGTCGATCGGTCTTACCTGGCGGAAGAATCGGTCGCTGTCCTGTGCGCCATCACCGCGGTCGCTGACGACGATGACGTTCTCCTGGACCTGGTGGCGTCCAAAGCGGCGACGGCCACCGCATTGTTGACCGCATGCTGAAGCTGTTCCGCGGCCGTGTCGATGAGCAACGCTGTCGGTGGCACTGGCGGGAGCTGCAGCGTTTGCGCCATAGGCGATTGTTGTTGGTGATGATTGATGACGACGATGTGTTGTTGTTGTTGTTGTTGTGCATGTTGGTGGTGGTGGTGGTGGTGCTGTTGGTGGTTGTGGTGTTGGTGGTGTTGATGATGATGTTGCTGCGGTTTTGTCGTCATGACGACCACGTGGTCTCCCAACATGGGTTCGAACTGAGCGGAACCGGTCACGCCGTGATCGGCAGTCGTGGGCGATTCGGGTGCCGGCGGTGGCAATGAGCCCGGGAAGTGCTGAAAGTGATAGTCGAAATGTATTAGCGGTGGGGGCGGCGGCGGTGGCCCATGATGGTGATGCTGGTGCTGATGTTGCAACTGGTCGTGTTGCGGTTGCTGCTGGTGATGGAGATGGTGATGAAGGTTATGATGCGGTTGCTGTTGCTGTTGCTGCTGCTGCTGCTGCTGTTGATGGTGATGGTGTTGATGTTGGTGATGGTAGGCGGCGGTAGCGGCCATTGAAGCCGCCGCAGTGGTCGGCGACGCGTAGTCTTCGTCCATTTTGAACCCTACGCCCGTGGCGGCGTACGTCTCTTGGAAACTCGGCAATAGGCCTGCCGTACCATGCTGTTGTTGATTGTGATCCGAGTGTTGATGCTGCTGCTGCTGCTGTTGCTGTTGATGCTGCTGTTCGGCCACGTCCGTGAGCACGCCGTGCACGTCGCTAAGCGAGTCGATCTCCTCGTTTAGGGGCAGCTCGGAATACGAGCCGGACAGCAGTTCGGCGAAGTTGCTTGGCGTGAATGTAGTCTGAAATGCGACAAACACATCGTGATTAATTAGATTGTGCGGGATTACATTCGCGTTTAACGGATGGAGGGCAAGGTACAAGGACAATTTTGCCCCAAGGGGTGGGAGGTAATATCTGATGTCACTTGGAAGGGCGACAAATTTTCGGAATAAATTCGTAGTGAAATTACTCAAACGAACACAGGATTCAATCAGTCCCGCAACTAGAATTTCTTAGTCGTAGATCAAAGTATTAGGCCATTAAAAAAAAAAAAAAAAAAAAAAAATAATAATAATAATAAGAAAGCTGAACGATTCAACTGTTAAACTTACAAATTGTTCATACTGTTATAATTCCATATTTTTCAACGGGTTAAAGTAAGTTATTAATATTAAGAAAATAACACTTATAAAGTTACTTACTTCACTTACAATTCATTTTAAACTAAGCTCATTAAAAAAATCATTTTCAAAAGTACAATATAACTGTTATAACAATATTTTATTCAGTTATAACAACTTATACCTAATAAAAAGATTATTATATATGTATTTGCAAAAAGCAATATATTTTAAACAATAATAAGTAGGTATGATATGTAAATATACATTTTTGACAAATTTCATCTTCCTAGCTTTCAGATTCGAAATTTTTTTAGTATTGTTTGCCTGTTTTCAACTCTGAAGACCGATCTATTTCTATTATGAGCATAGTAATGTCTGATAGTCGATTTTAGCCACAAAAATTCCTTAAATAATTTTTTATGATTCTAGATTCTGAGTAGAGCGGAGAAGAAAGTGTTTCACAATGAAGTTTATTTTATTCTCAATTTTTCTACGATAACTTTTTGTATAGCAATATTTGTCTAAAAGTTTCGACCAGATAGCTTTTTGATATCAGAATTTGTTTCAATTACATACTTTTAGGAGGTAATTTTTAGAAAATATCAATAGTTTTTCAAAGTTTGGGAAAAACTATCCAAAATTTGACAAAAATGTCTTAAAACTTATAATATGTTATATATAACTTATAGGTATTATGTTACATTCAACATAATGAAAATGTAAATATAGATAGACAGTTGTATGGAAAATATTCAGGTGAAAATTTTTAAAAAGTCTAACATATTTCGTACCATGGGTGTTCTTCATTCCTCGGGTGGGATATTCTTGGTTGGTGTATTAGATTTTAAAGAAACGATAAATCATTCTTCAATGAAACGATTCTGAGCAGAGCTTCAATTAATATACTATAATAATAATTGTCGATTAGATTATATTTAACAAATGTTATTTAATAATGTTGGGTACTCGATAATTTTATATGTAGATACGTGTGTGAGCGCGTGCATTCGTGCGTGCGCGAGTGGGTTTGTGTGAGGTTATATATGTCTTTATAAAAATAAAAAAAGCAATAAAAATCTATTATTATTTTCAGCTCTAAATATCCATACAATAAAATTTTATGAAATAAAAACTTAAAAAATGAGAAATTTCCAATTTTTTTGAATTTCTATACTTTTCTCTAAATTGGTTAAAATTTTTTGAAAATTTTATGAAGTATATATGTGACTATTTTTAATATTAAGTGGAAAATTTCAAGTTTCTAGCTGCATTATTTTGGAAGTTATTACAAAATACTTAAAATTGATTTAATGATGATATTTATTTCGGTAATTCTAGTAAATTTGTTAGGTTGAACCAACTAGTTTTTATATGCGTTGAAGTATGTAGTTTTGATTAAAACTAATTAATTCTGAATTTAAAATGCCAACTTTAAACAGTTATAAAAAAAAAATTTGATTTTTTCTCTACCTTTGGTAATACACATATGTTTGTATTAAATTTTCGGGGCTTAATATCCACACATTAAAATTTTGTGGATTAAAAACTTATAAAAACGAGAAATTTCCAATATTTTCAAAATTCTGTACTTATTTTAAAATTGGTCGAATGTTTTTGAAAATTGTTTGAGGTATGTGTGACTGTTTTTACTAGTTTGTAAAAGTTTCAACTTTCTAGCTCCATTATTTTTGAATATATGTTAAAAAAATAGAGTGGAATTTATGAAAATTCGGGTTATGACATTTTTTACCATTTTTTTTGTCAATTTTTGGGTATTATAAGCATGAGCTTAGAAAAAGTATTGAAAATTTTGAAAAATAACTTCCGAAATCTAAATTTACCCTTTAGACAACATTTTTGGTCTATAAAATTACTGATTAAAACTTTTGAACCTGTATTTCTATTCAAACTCGTGATGACATACATACATATAAAAAAAAGCACAGTTATGTGAAACCAATATATTCTTCACTCTGCTTAGAATCTAAAAAGGAAAAAAAAATTCTGTCAGTATTTTTTGTATCAAAATTTTATTTTTTGTTGTTAGTTGATAGTGCCAGTAGTAACAGTTACTAGTGGGATATAAAACTGACAAAATGTTTTTTTTTAACATAAATGAATTTTATAATTTTTAAGTAAAATTGTCTTATATAAATTGAAGCTTCACTCAAAATCGTTTCATTGAAGAAATAATTTATCGTTATTTTAAAATTCCAAATCCCGACTGAGGAATGAAGAATACCCATGATGCAAAGTATGTCCGGCTTTTTTTGTTACGACTTTTTTTTTTTTTAAATAAATAAATATCCTGAATTACCTATGTTACAGTGTAATATGGGTCTTGGTAGATATTTTGTTTAATGTAATTATTCACGATTGGTGACTTCCGTTACGATTATACGTGCCTAAGTGACTTGAATGCATCTTCGAAAGTTGAAAAAAATATATATCTGAGGTTAGGTGCAGTACGTCGAACGAGCATCACGAAAACGCCCGGAGGACAGAAAATAGTCTTAGAGATCGTGTTATCATGGTGTATTGTGCCGTTAAGATGTATAGAAATCAAAATATGTACGGACGTGCTTTGAACGAGATTTAGTTTGTTGCGGTCAGATTAGTTTTATAAAATAAACGATTTTAACCTACGGTACTTCGGTAGTAAATTAAACTATTTGTAACTATTATTTTTTTTTACCTTTCGATTGTTTTGTCTTTGGTCAATTTTTGTTTTGCGCTTTTTTTTTTTTTATTTATTGTCTATCGACTAAGGTGATGGTTGACTTCTAGATGGGTGGTCTAGTTCGTGTTGAGGTACGCAGAGTTTGTCTCACGAATATTTGACTTGAACGTAATGTACAAACGTAGGTACGGCTGTCATATCTTCGTACACTAATGCGGATATTGAATTAATACTCCACGAGCGTCCGTGGTGAAAGTACGGGAATAAGAATTATTTTAGATAGAACTTACAGGCAAATCGTATAAGACTTTATTGTCTCATTTTTATATGAAAATATTGATTTGTATTCAATCATTTTCATAATAAAATTTCATGCGTTTGATGCCAAACATGTTCAATGAATAGGTATTCATAATTATTCGAAAATTATCGATCTAAATTATTATCACTTTTGTTATGGGGGTGTATGAAGTTTTGATGTCAAATTAAAAAATACTTCGCACAACGGATATTCTTCGCTCCTCGGGTCAGATACTCTTAGTAGGTGTGTAAAATTTCAAAGAAAAGATAAATCATTTCTTCAATAAGTCAATATTCTGAACAAAGAAAGTTAATAACATAAAGAATAATAATTGTCGTCATTTTTAACGAATTTGGCACTAAAAGCGAAGAATATCCGTGGTGCGAAGTATGTCCGGCTTACTTGTTTGCACTTTACTTTACTTTACCTTACTTACTTTACTTTACTTAACTTTACTTTTTTTTATCTAATAAATAAAGGGGCAAAAAATTAAATGATTAAAAAGTATTAGATAAACTTTTGTTACATTTTCAAAATTTTCTTGTGCCAAAATGTTTCTCATAGTATTGTCTATCTATGTTTAAATTTTCATTAAGTTCGGATCAAAAAATGATGGTTTCCGAGTCTTTTTTGTCAAATTTTGGGTAGTTTTTTCAAAAAAAAGTGAATAAAATAAAATAAAAATTGAAGAATTGAGAAATTTAAAAAAGAACTTCTTTAAAAAGTACCAGCTATAGACAAATCCAGTTTCAAAAAGTTGCTGATCAAGACTTTTGGACAAGTATTTTTATACGAAAAAATAAAAAATAAACATCATTGTAAAAACACTAGCTTTTTCACTTCGTTCAGAATTTAAAATCAATAGGAGGAGTTTGAACACCCCCCCCCCCCTTGGCTATGCTATTTTTGGTTTAATATTTTTATATCATTTGATACATTATATAATAAAAATGATTTTGGGTTTGAATTATATTACATTATATTCATTAAATTAAATTCGATGTGATTGTGTACATTGTACTCTGTTCTACAAGATAGTTTGACTACCTACCTAATGTTTATGTGCATAGAAAGCTTTTTATTCTAATAATTATAATGGAGACTTTTTTTCCATCATTTTATAAACAAAATGCTTCACGATAATTTGATTTAAATGTTTTTATTATTATTATTATTATTATTCGGGAAATAACTTCTCAAGGGACGTTTTAAATATAATAGAAATATTTTGTTTTATTAAATGTTTTTGAATCGTAGTATGGAACGTACACATGACCTTTATATTTAATAATTGTACAGAAATGTTGACCTTAAAGGCACCGTGACAGTCCTAAACAACTTATAATTTAAATGTGGTGCAAGTATTTATATATATATATACGTAGCATACTTTGTTGAAAAAAATAAACAATTGGTGCCTGTAAAAAAAAAAATAATAACAATTTGTTATCGATATTTTGGAAATACAAATTAACGGTTACCATCGCGCATATTAATTAAATGGAAAAATTGTTCGTACATTTCGATAGTATTAATACTAGGAACGTACAATCTAAAATTGTCTTATTATTTTCTGGACTTAATGTTTTCAGTGATTATGCAAGTCATTCACAACAATATCATATCGTTTGTTTGAACGTAACGGAGATATTTGTGAATAATGACTATTGTATATACGTGAGAACGAGGAACAATTTTTTTTCAGGTCTAGGAAGAGGGTGTAAAATATATGCCACTCTTATTAGGAGTTTACTAATAAAATGGGAGTTATTATACTAATTTTATTGGTATTTTAGAAGTTCGATGACACTCTTTATTCTCGCAAATCTTTATGATATTTAAATCACTCTGTACAATTAGCATGATTCATAAATACTCGTAAGCTACACGTTGACAAAAAAATACTGACAACGAAGAGCAGAAAAAAAGAATATTCAGCGTTTTAATGTTTACGAGGACAATACTGTTGTGTTTTTGGTTTCGTATGTGCACAATGGAAACGAAGGATCCGCATCGGCTCCCTCCATTCTCTTGAAGGCGGCCGTATCGGTTACCCCCACCCTATGTCAGTGGTAGGATGTATCGACTTCCGTTTGGAAAATGTTGTTGTTTAACAATATTTTCGATCAAATTTATGGGTGTGATTTGGCGGGTGTGTTAAATTTTAAAGAAAAGAAAAATTATTTTTTCAATCAAATAATTATGAGTAGAGCTTTGTTAGTATAGGAAAATTTTACTTAAAAATTATAAAGTTTATTTAAATTACAAAAAAAAAAAAAATATTTTTTCCCAGTTAGTTTTATATTTTACTATTAATTGAGAACAGGGGAAAAAGAATTCGGCGAGAAAAAAAAATACTTCAAAATATTTTTTATATTATTGTCTATCTATGTTTAAACTTTCAAAATTAAATTTCATGATAAAAAAAAAATATTTTAAAAGCGTTTTTGACAAATTTTGGATAGCTTTTCTTAAATTTTGGAAAAACTTTTGAAAATTTCGAAAAATTACCTCCTAAAAGTACCTCCTTGAAAAAAATTCTGATTCAAAAAGTCGTTAATCGAAACTTTTGGACAAGTATTTCAATACGAAAACGTGTACACATAAAATATAAAATAAATATCATTGAATAAGCGCTAGCTTCTTTACTCCATTTAGAATACAAAATGTTTTTGACGTCACGTCGGAGTAAATAGAAAACTATAAATTAAAAAATAAATTGAGGTTTAATTTTGAACGAAACTTTTTTTGACACACTCAGCTCTTTTAATTTTACCTTGTTTGAACTGATTTATAATAATTATCTGAATTAAATTACAAATGTAATGCTTGTTTTTTTTTTACTTTCTGTTATTCTTGCTGCGAAGCTTTATGTACGTGTCACCCTGTATCTACTTCAAAATTTCCATGAAATTTCAAATGTTAGGATGAGCAACCGTGAAGTCAGCATTAAATATTGTGTGGAAAGATTTTTGGAGAGCAGTTCGTGGTACGAACGTCCGTACTCGACGTATCGGTTTACTTTTCCGGGGGAAAGCGCGTGAGTCGTCTAAATAATTTGCGCAAATGTGGTCAAAAAATCCAGTGAGTTTCTTGTTGTCTTTTGGTTTTATTTGTTATCGAAATGTTACGTAATACGGCCACTAAACCGACAGCTAGATCACACACCCGGGAGCCGATACAGAGTGCCGTGTGGTAATAATGCTTGGTGGGAACTGACACGGTATCCGATGAAAATAGTTAAAATCGAATACAATTAGCATTTTTAAAAGTACCGACTATTGAGCTCGTTGTGAAATCCCAGTAATTAAACCGTATTAATTAAATTGCATTAATTCCATTTTGATTAATGTGTTATTAATGTCAATTTATTCAATACAATAGCAGATTTAGTACAATGAAGATTTCATCTGAAGACAAATATAATATAATCAATAATACACAGAATCGCTTAAACGTTATTTCGTATGTGTGATTGGGTCTGTTTAATGCCAAACTTTTGCCAGAAAATTAAAATAATTGTACTCTTCATATTATTATTTAAATGACTATTAGATACTTGTAAATTACATTATCTATGTGTGTTCGCCTCGCATAATAATTGCACCGTTTTACTTATATAGAGAATAAAGTTATCGCGGCAACAATTCAATTTTGTAAATATGCTCAAGGATTTAATTTTAATAAAATCATTTAAAAATCATTTGGATAATAACCAGCGCAAATGTCAATGTATTCTATTGTTCCTGTGTGTATACTGTATTATTTGTATAATGTTCTATTAGAGATACGATGCGACATGGAGATAACGAAGTACCTAGTCGAGTAGCCGAAACGACGTACGTGATGTCATAGCTTCAACCACCTCTCCCCGCAGGACAACGGTAACGCTCAGTTTTAAAAACAAATTTGTTCACAGTGCATTTTTTTATTTTCATATATAATTCAGTTATAAATAAAAATTTATAATTAATTAAAATTGCATTTTATTCGTGTGGTATTTGATAAGAACACTACTATAGAAGAATATTATATGACCTCATAGTGTGGATATCGAGCATATAATAAGTGCTAGTGATTTATTAAAATGGTCATTGTAACAAGTTTTGCCACGAAAGCTGAAACAGAAAGTGAAAAAAATATGTTCCTACATTTTATTAAATTATTATAATATGCCATTACTAAACAATTTGTAGATTCCCCAATTTAGACATTTCATATAAGTGGTTGAATTTTAAAAATAAAACTTATAACTAGAGAATTTTAGCATTTACATATTTGATGCATAAAAAAGAATAAGCTAAATAACCATTTTATACTAAGAGGAACTCAATACCAACAATTTTTAGTGCATATTTTTGCATATTTTAGAGTTTTATATAGTGAAAAGTATGTCTGGTTTTTTAACTGGATGTATGTATATGTTCTTGGCACAAAATTTTTTTTTGTAACCGAGTTTTTGTCTTAACGCCATGGCGGTTAGATTAATTTTTCATTTGGTATCATTTGTGCAGCAATATACAGATTCATCCAAAATATACATATGGCTCAATGTATTTCCGTGAACTGAAGAAATTATCAAGTTTTAATAAAAACAAATGTAAATTTATGAATAATTGAATGATGTCGCCAGTGTAATTATTTTAATATTAGTAACAATAATTTCTGAATTGTCCACCCACCTGCCTTTATCCATCGTACAATATACCAACATAATTTGTGTGTTGGGGCATTTATAATACCCTAAAATCGTATATAAGGTGTCCCAGTACGATTTGACACTTAGTATAATAACTTTTTTCTATTAATAATTAATAACTTTCAATTTTTTTACTACAACATTGTGCTACAACATTGTGTCATAAAATTTTTAGATTCTGAGCGAAGCGATTTTATAATGATATCTATTTATTTTTTTTCTATAAACAATTTTTCGTATGGAAATACTTCTCCAAAAGTCTTGATCTGCAACTTTTTGAAACCGGATTTGCTTCTAGATATTACTTTGTACAGACCATTTTTCAAATTTCTCAATTTGTCAATTTTCTTTTAACAAAAAAAACTCGAAAATGATCGTTTTTTGATCCAAAATTTATAAAAATTTATAAATAGATTGACAGTAATATGAGAAATGTTTTGGCGCAAGAAAACTTTGAAAATGTGAAAAAATATGTTAGATATTTAATTTTTATCTTTTTATCTCTAAACACTTTATTGTATAGAAATACTTGTCCAAAAGTCTCGACCAGCAACTTTTTAAAATTGGATTTTACTCTAGATGGTGCTTAAAGAGGTAACTTTTCGAAATTCTCAAAATTTATTGTAGAGTGAAGTATAGTAAAGTAATGTAAAGTAAAGTTAAGCAAAGATAATTAAAGTATAGACAAGAAAGCCAGATATACTTAGCATCACGGGTATTCTTCGCTCCTCAGGTCAGATATTCTTGGTAGGTATATTGAAAATGATGACTTCTATTGTTCTTTGTATTATTAACTTTCCTCAGTCAAAATCTTAAGAATTAAGAAATGATTTATCGTTTCTTTAAACTTGATTTTTAGAAAAATATTGGTGCTTAAATTTCTAATAAAGGTTAATCCATTCATTTTGTACGATTTTTTTTCAAGTTTGTGAATAATCTAATAATTTTGTTAATTATGACGTTAATTGGGTGATATTATGATTTATTTAATAATATCATTAAATTATTCTTTAACTTAAAAAAATCGTAGAAAATTAATGCATTCACCTTTATTTAAGATTCGATCACCAATATTTTTCTAAAAATCAGATGCACGAAATGACTATTTTGAATGTTTTCTAAAACCGTAGTATAAAATTTCAAATTTGAAAATTTAGGTCCTGAAAATATTTTTTTTATTTACCTGCAAATTATTGTCGGTACGGCCGACACAAAATCTGGTTAATACTGCACGGCGCACCTTTATTCCTTGTATTTTTTTTTGTCGTTTGTACGCCCGTTCCTCGTAATCCTCATCGGAGGGACGGGATGCGTTATGATTTAATATAAGCCACTACAAAGTGAAGGCGCACGGACACCCCGTTTGCACGTTATATTATATTTATATAATATACAGACGTCTGCGAGCCGATTCACCAAATTGTGATGAATATTGAACGAACAACGCTGTGAAACGACAAGACAACGGAAACGCTGGAACCGCGTCTCGGCGTGTTGCGCCGGGCAGGGAACGAGCACAGCGCGTTCGTATTAATATTTCAACCGAACGACACTTGGCCGGCCAAAGGGCGTGGGTACGCACTATGGGTACGCTTCAATGCGCATTGCTTACATATTATTGGCGAAACACTACGACACGAACTACACAATGACACGTACGGTCTGATTCACATAATTTGTGCCGTGAACGTCAAAGAAATAATAATAATTATTTGATTAACACTCCAACGGGGATTGATTGTCGGGCCGATGGTTGGATAGGTTAGGGGAAATAGGGTAGGGGAGAAATGGGGACGGTCGGGGGCGTGGGCTATGCACGATGTGTACAGAGTAATCTAATGCATATTGCTTGCATAGGAGAAATTATTACATAATTTTTGTTATTTATCGCACAATAATTGTATAATAGTCGTGAACGCGAATGTCATAATAATTATGATCGATATCGGCATTTAATTCGAATTAGATAAATGATTTTAAATCTTATCCCGAGTTTAGGTCGATTAAAATTTCGTTATAATATATATATTTTTTTTTTTATCACATTTCATTATCAAAATTACAGTTATTTTGGACCTCCAAATAGAATACGTACGAGTTGTAATGAAATTAAAAATGTTGATTTTTTTGTCCGAGTATAAAAGTCAGTTAAAACAATCAATCCAATTGTAATTAAGTATTAAGTATAGGATTGTATGTTTACATTACGAAATTTGTATTTACTTTTCAGGTCGTTAACATGAAAGCAAATAATTGAATAAATATCTCTAAATTAATTAATGGAAAATAATTTATTTGCTTTAAAATAATTGAATAAGTAGTTGCGTATTTGATCTTTTCTTCCATTTAGTTTAATAGCCGTATTAAGTAAATCGAAGTGTCTATTTTCGCTTACATTAATTATTTTTCAATTTACATTACTATTTTAATACTTTGGGGTTGTTAATAAAATCGTCACTGTTATCTGTTAATTAATTGAACATTTATGTACAATTCATAGTATTACGTGTTTAAGACAAATAGAATTAATAATCTATATAGAGTTACGCAATATTATTTCAATGAATGATATACATAATATATACCTAACTCGTATATGAGTAATAATTATACGAATTATTCGACTGTGATATTTCAACTTTTTTAGGCGGAAAATCATTATTTCTGGGACAGTGTTGGCGACGCGATGCAAACGTTTTGTTTTGAGAAATATTTTTTATTTTTATTAATCATAATACCTGTAAAAGTTATAAATTCTCTCTAATTATTTATCTTTGCGACCGAATACAATTTCACGGTTATAATTTTTGATGAATTTGAAGTGAAATCGTTTACAGAATTTATACTACTGACTTCTCGAATGAACTCAAATATGCAGTATAATATAATATTATGTCGTAGGCAAATGAACAAATCAGGCAATCGGTTGTTTTCCCAGGTAAATGACCGAGTGCCGACAAATGCATAAGTTTTAATTTGTATCTTACGGTGTTGTCCGGTTTCCTAGATGAACTAGGCAAATTACCGTTTGTCTAGATCTCGTTGGGCAAATGGAATTATGTAGAATAATATTATAAAATATTTCACTTATATGTTTATTATATTATTTTTATGGTTTCATTTAAAAGAAAATAAATATCATACTTTAGGATATAATTTTTATTATTATTATTATTTTATCATCAACAATTTCTGCGCGTCTTTTTTTGCACTCGTCGCTACGCTCCTCGGCACCGTTACCTCGCACCACCCAATCTATATACGTACCTCGACTTGCTATGTAACTTGGGAACATTTAGGTTTGGTAATCCGTAATTATCGATAAGCTTTTAAGTAAATGAAGACATGGTATATTATATTTAACCATGTTTTGCCGATATAAACGGTAATCGAACACGACTCGTACCTTACTACCTTACGTTCTATTAGTATTCATAAATTACTAATAATATAATTCAGATATTAAATCTACGAATTGTACATTTTATTTTTGATAAAAATAATAATAATGATCTTCTATATAATATTTTATAGTAAAACTCTATATAATTCCATTTACCTAACGGGTTCCAGGTAAATGGCTATTTGCCTAGCTCAACTAGGAAAACTGACAACACTGAACGATACGATTGAAACTTGACCATTCATTTGATTTGGTTTTTTGCCTACGACATATACACTATGCAATATACAGTAAATTCTTATTGTGTCGAATTTTAAGGGGAAAAGAAAACTGTTCGAGTTATCGAAAAATGCGAGATCTCGAGTTTTATTAAAAATTTGTGAAATTTGTATGTAACTTGACTGCTTAAAAATTGAAAGACCGAAATCCGGCCCCGACCACCATCTGTTGATTTGTACAACCAAGTACCAGCTCGCCATTTCTCAAGATGAAATATTATGATGAAAAAAGAACCAACAGAATGTCTATTTAATTATTAGAATTACTAGAATTCTAGTAATACTTAAACTACCTAATTCAATACAATTTTAACTCTCAATTTTATTATATAATATATATATATATATAATATATTATATAATATTATTGACTTTTTCGTTCGCGAGTTACAGAAGTGTTATCAGATCTAAAACTTTAAAAATGTAAAAGGAGGAAAAAGTAATTATTCCTAGGCCAAAAAAATCCTTAAAACATTACTAAATACATGTGACAACTCTCAGATGTAAAATAAAAAATAAAAATGTATAACATAATATTATATACGTGCAGTAATAGCGGTATCCATTAAGTTTGGACGGCGTTAGAAATTTGGAATTTTAATCGTGTTCCGAAGAGGATTAGCGCTTTTCGAGAAATAATGATATCGATTCAATAATCATTAGTCATTACTTACTACCAGTAATAAGTGTACGCTCTCCGGAGTCGTGCGCGACGGGATTATGTTCGTGTGTGACGGAACGCACGCCTTTATTACACGCATTTATTATTATTATTATTATTATTATTTTAATATGTTTTTCAAACGAAATAATAATATTATAATTCCACCGGTATTGTAACACGCGGATCAGTTGTACGTCTCAGCGATTGTGTAAGAATCGTAATAATAATAATATTTTATACAAGTCTGCCCACTCGATATCAGTAACCGTTATTGTGTCCGCAAACACACGTGTACGTGCCTAATGTGTGCACAGAAAAAGAAGCCGATTACACTACACTACACGAACGCTCATCACTCGCGATAAAAACGACCGAAAACCCGTTTGAATAATGGAATAATTTGCATATCGCATAGCCATATTATTATTATTATAGTATGTATAATGTACAGTAATAGTCGTCGTATGACGACAAAAATCTGCAGCGGCTAGCAACGAGGTGAAAATATTACTATGTGTTTTGTGAGATATGTACAAACCTAAAAGTCATGAGTAGGGCTAGGATAGGGTGGCCAGATAAAAAATTTAGAAATCCGGGACAATAAATTTAAATTACTTACAACTTTTTATTTATTAACCTAACAAAATAAAATCTTATTATTTGTTACCAATTATATTACTATAAAATGTAAAATACTTAATATTTAAATTAGAAAATTAGAAAATATACTTTATTTTCAATAAAAACTAGTTTAAAGTTCAAAATATACTTAATCTTCATGAAAACAATAGTAGCTAATATTTTTAATTTTTTCTTTCTATTACCACCAATATACTTTTGTATGCTGAGAAAATTCTTTAAAAACTAACGGTTTTATACATCATAAACGTACCTATAAATTATAAAATGTAAAGTCAAATTCCGGGACGTAACTGTGTGTAATTTCAAAACCAGTACAAAATGATGTCCCAAAAGACTTTTTCGGGACACCGGGATATGAGTTCTAAAACAGGTAACGTCCTGAAAAATCCGGGACGAATGGCTACCCTAGGCTAGAAACTTATAGCTCTAAAAAAACTTAAAATATGCATGCATTTATGCTCTAAAAATGTACCAAATATGTTATGAAAATTACGAAATATACTCTAAAAATATGCAAAAATGCTAAAATAATCTCTTATAAAACATAAATTTTACTGTAAAAACTCAAAATATTTAAAAATTGTATTGTATAATATATTTTAATATGTATTATTAATTCTTCTTCTATTATTTATGAAA
>JAIPRM010001930.1:11120-33688 GCA_025469315.1 Stegophylla sp. TES_Ste_2020 | reverse complement strand
TTCGTTCAGAATCGTTTTACTGAAGAAATGATTTATCGTTTCTTTAAAATTTAATACGCCCGTCAAGAGAATACCACCCGTCGTGCGAAGTACACCCATCGTGCGAAGTATGTCCGGCTTTTTTAACGTTATATTTTGTTAATTAAAATGTGGCTTCGCATATTCAACAATATACATTTTTTTAAAGCATGTATCAAGTTTATTTCTGAATTAGTTGAGGTTCTTATAATTGTATAGTTAAAAGGATTTTTTTTTCACTGCTCATTGAATGAAATTTCTATAAATATGGTTTAAGGGGGGTGTCCAGACACCAAAAACAACCCCCTTGGTTGGGCCACTGCAGTATAGTGCTCTGTACAGTTATGGATGTCATGTAGCAATAGTTTAAATTTTTTTTGCGTGCTCGTTGAAGAGAATCCGTCTTTCCCGATCTACCAAGATTGATAAATTATATTAGACGCTTATAGACAGAAATAAAGAAAACCAGCATAGCTGACAACGAGAGTTCTTTCGAACAACGAATACGATGGATTACCTGAACTGGTATCGGAATGTGGAAAAAACAATGCTCCGACAAGCAAAATCCTATAAAAAGTTCTTCACAATCACGAACCATCCATCAAGTAAGCCAGTGACAGCGCTAGGGGGGGGGAGTATTCCGTGCGAATGCCCGTAGCTTTGAAATTGATGGGGGGGGGGCGTGACTCGCATTACTTAAAAACTAAAAAAAAAAAACACCGACAATTAAAAAAAACGAAAATACTTCCCACATTAGATACTTTTCGTAAATCGGGTAGGATACTCGTACTGAATATAGTAAATTTAAATAAAACGATTTCTATGATCACACTATTATTTCTCATAGACAATTTTGACATTTGTGTTGTGAACCATACGAAATGAAAAACGAAAAAACTTAAGAACAAATATCATTGCAAATCCACTAGCTTCTTGGCTCCAATCAGAATCGAAAAAAAAGGTCATCCATGTTTTATATGCCTGTCACTTCAATATTTCAGGATCGGGCTTCCAGGCTCCATGCTTAATCCAGATTTGCTGGGGAAAGGGTGTAGAGCATTGGTTCCCAACCTATTGTATTCTACACCCCTTTTTATAGATTTTCTAAAATCTCGCGCCCCCCTCCCCTATGGATAATAATTTTTATCACCTTTGTTGTATATTTTACTTTAATTTTTTCTATACATTAATTAAAAATTTTAACTTTGCGAACACTGCTTGCGCCTCCCCAGCAATGTGTATACGCCTCCCAAGGGGGGCGCGCCCCCCTGGTTGGGAAACACTGGTGTAGAGGCTTAACTTTGTATAGTGGAAGAAGGTTAGGTCACAAATTTATGGAGAAAAATTTAACTCTCCCTAAAAATATGACTCTCATTACAACAGTGTTTATAACACTGCAAGAAAACGTGACACATGAATAATATACAGTATTAAGACAGCAAGAGTAAACTTTTTTGGTTGATTTGAACACGTCTCAAACCATACTTGATTATTTCAAATACATCATTTTTTTCTTCCTAGTAGTAGAAAGTTTGAAAACAAAACCTAGAGGAAAATTTAAGGTGACACAGTTGAAATGGAGGAAGGAGGAACAACAAGAATTTATGGATATAGAAATGGCAACTAAGCTTTATCAAAGACCAAAGGATTTTTTGAAAGAAAAGTGTTGAAAAAAAATTAAACACAAGAGCGTTTTTCTTAAACTTCATGCAGCTTATCTTCTTAAAATACCATAAAATAAAATAAAATATTCATAACATTTAGTACCAAAATAATTTTTTATTAATTTATTCATTAATTTCTGAATCCAAACAATTTTTTTTTTCATGATGTGAGTAGCATATAAAGTGTTTACCAATTTAGGTTATACTACTGTACGTCTTGGACACTTTGGTTTCTGTACATAATTCTTTTAAATGCATACATTGTTTTGCATGAATAAATAAAATTAGGAAAATTCAGATAAAATAATTAAATTCTAAAAAGTAAATTATTATTGAATTAAAATCTATTAGTATTTTTACTATTACAAATAATATAAGATAGAAAAACAATGAGATCAGGCAATAAAAGAGCTTTAACTAATAAACGTAACCCTGCAACACTTGGATCTCTATGTTATGTAGTTAATCTTTTTGGTCTTTTTAAATGGATTAGTTTTTTTTTATTACAACCATTGATTTTAAAATATAAAATCAATGATACTATTCATAAATTGGTTATATGTAATACATATGTTTTATGTCAATATATTTTTTTTTTTACTTTAACATTAATAACTCCTCTAAATATAGATAACAAAAACAATTTTAATGTTTATTACATTATCCATTATTATTAGGGTTTGGGATTTATAGAATTTTCATACTATTATTATTTACAAGAATATTAAAATCTACTGCATATGGTCTTAATATAGTCAGAAATTTTAATGTGCATGTTTTTTTATATACCATAGATATTTCTTTTAAATGCTTATTTTATTGTTTTTATGCTTTTTTAGCAGATGACTATTTTGAGTATTTTGACAAACTAGTCATTTCAAACAAAAATTATACAAATTAATATCAAATGATAAAAATTAAATTATACATCTTACCTACAAAAATAATACTAATTTTTATTCTTCTCAATACAGTTTTGTTTTTGTTATGTACAAAGTCATTGCTAGTTGTAATATTTGTTTGAGTAGAAACTCTTTCCATAATTAATAATCATTTAATTTTAAATAAACTACTACTAGAATGCAAAAATTCTAAATGAATATTTTCAATTTCTTTATGTGCGTATTAAAAAATTTTTGGTGCACATAAAAATCACATATAACCATGTTCTTATAAGTGTTGTAAGTCCGAAACCCTGATTATTACTAAGTAAATAGCTAGATTAACGGTTTTCCACCTTTTTATACCTAAGAACCACTAATACATTTTGAAAATTTTCATGTAACAATTGACGTAATTTTGTTTTGCTTATCAAGAGATGTACATGTTATGTATAGAGCCTTTATTATTAAAATAAAAGCATTTAATGCACAAAAGTAAAATGGCTAATGTACAATTATTATTTTTATTATTTTTTGCATACAACAGGTAGAGAAACAATGTGCTAGAGTATTTTATAAATATTTTAAACCTATATAGAACATATGATTTTTATTAATTTATCATATTAATAGTGTTATGTCTAAAGAGAAGCACTAAAAGGGCTTTTATAGTACAGAACACTAGCTGTCAATAATTATGTTATGTTTATGAAATTATAACAACATGTACTATAAACATAAATATTAATGGAACAAAAATGTATATTAATCTAATTTTAATAATAAATACAACATAAAATATTCAATTAAATACAATAAAATAATAATAAATAACAATTAATTATTTTATTTTATAACATTTACATTTTGACAAAAAATATATAGACGTCAATACTACAATAACAGGAATATAAGTTAATACCTAACTATAATAAGCCTACAGTAAAAATATCAATTATTAATCATTGACAAACTCTGGTTTTTATATTTAGAAATAATATTGTACTTAATCAGTCTTTGTTCATTAGATGTAGAATTTTGAAATTTGTAAAAACAACGAATGTTTGATAATAAACTCTCATTTAATGCCAAATCAGGAAATCGCTGTATGGCATCCTCTAACAGTGATATTGCGTTATTTAGTTGACCATCATAAAATAAACACATAGCCATATTGTTAAGAGCCTGAAACAAGTAGATAAAAAATATTGTTACAAAATAAATAATTATTATCAGTAAGTATTTAAACTTACCATAACTTTATTAGAATCCATAATATATGCATTTTCAAAATGCTTATATGCTTCCTTATAATTATTTTGAGCTATGGCTAGCAAAGCAGCATCTATTAATTCACGGTAGTCCGCTTTATTTTCACCTAATGTTCCTCTGTAAACAATATTAAATTATTAATGAAATACTATAAAGGTATATTTAGTTGATTAATTTACTCAAAGATAACTTACAATAGCTGAGGTTTTAGTCGTGATGATTTAAGAAAATATCCATGAGCTTTAAGATCGCCAACTTGTAAACAAATACGACCCATTGCAGATAACAGAGATCGAGAGTGGTCAATTTTATACTTCAATCTAGGAGTTTCTATTAGATCTTTCAATAATTGAGTAGCGAGTTTAAAGTTCTAATAAAACAGTTTTTAAACAATTTCATCCAAATATAATATTTTATTATTTCATTATTTTAAACAGCTTTACTTTTTGATTTAGAGCACAATTAATAATTGAATGTATCACTCTAGCTTCTCTTGAATACCATAGCAATTTTGAAGTGTTTCGGTCCTGGATTGTCAACTCTACATTTCGGCCATCTTCAGCCAAACCATTATCTAGATTTGATATTATCTAAGTAATAAACCACAAATGATTAAATAAAATAGAAATTCAATATTATTGCTAGAGAACATACTTTTCGAACACCTGACAGTACTTCAAATAATTTTTTATATACATTTGTTGATGATGTTCCATATTGAAAAAGCTCGGCAATTATGAGTCTTAAGCTGAAGGGTACCAGTGTTCCATATTTGTTATCATATAGCTCTTTGTACCACTGCATATAGAGATCTGGGTGATCCAAATCATCCCAAGCTAATACTTCTTTGCAGGCAATTTTCCAAGCAGAAATTTTGACCAACAATGAAAATCTTGTAAGCCATAACTAAAATGCAACTCTTAGCATCAAATATTATAAATTTTATTATAAATGAATTTACCTGAAGTGAATGTTTTGTGTGTTTACTCGGATAGCCAATTTGGCCAAGCCCTTGACCATACATAGATAACAAACGAGTTGTCAAATTTAATGCTTCCAAATAATTGCTTTCATCAATTAATATCTTCAAACCTCGCTCATCCTGTGTCACTTCTTCAATTGTTTTATTTTTGAATGGTGCTGCTTCTGTTTCACCAAAACATGTCACAAGGTTTGTGTATGTTTTGTTAGCCTTAAAATGTGTAAAACAATTTAAAATTAAACTTACATTATTATACATTCAATTAATTTATAAGTACCTACATCAAATTTAATATTTTCTACTCCTGGCATGGTCAGCATATCTCTGGGTAGTGTGTAATTCATTTGTGATGCTTTATCAAGCATATTTTTTGTTTTGGCAGATGGTATCCACGCAAAACGCCTCCTTTCATCTTCTGCTGGTATGGAAGATAGTTCAAACTCATAACTGAATATATCCATTGGATCGACATTATCAATCCCAGTATTTAAAAATGATGCTGTTGGCAGTAAATACATTTTAGTTTTAACTATAACATCAATAACTTCAAATTTAAAGTTAAATAATTATAACGTCATAAAAAAAACAATTTATTTTAAGGAATTCTTGTTAATTATAATTTATAATTAATCAACCATCATTAAGGTAAAATACTAAATACATTAAATACCTATATAAAATTAATAAACAACATAATATCATGATTAAAACTTGAATAATATATCACATATATTTTAAATCAAAATATCCAATCTAATCAACACAGGCCTTTAAACACAATTTATTTATAAGCTCTGTGCTAATCAGGTTACACATTCTGATTAATTGTTCTTACACCAAATTCCTTAATGACTATTTTTTTAAATTGTGTTCTGATGATAAAAGAAACAATAACAAAACTTATTGAATTATCATGGTTTGACTGATACTGACATTATAAATGATTTAGTATTAGGAAAATAGAGAAATAAAAACCAATACTTATTATTTACAATCTCGAATGTCAAATCCAGGACTATTGTTGTGACTGCTGTCTGTAGGTTTGATTATATCAAAAATATCTGTTTTTTTCGTTTCTATTTGTTGGAATATGCGACATACGGCAGGTTCTTCTCGTTTTGTATCGTTTGTAGCGTGTGAAGATATATCATCAAATAAGTTTGACGATGGCGATGGGTCTTTAAAATATTCATTGATGGCCGGCCGTAATTCAGGTGTTTTTCGATCCATATTATTCATAAATTATAAAAACCAATTAATCACATTAATTTTTAGAACTAAACTATAATTTATAACATAAAATAACGTAAAATTATATAATTTCAATTTATAATTTCAAAATCCATCACTTCTTGGTTCTTATCAAAATCGAATTTATATCAGTCTACTTTATTATTAAGCTAATTTCTAAATAAAACAGCTGACAAAATCCCGTTACTTTTATTTTTAACACAATATTTTTATTCTGTACAATTATTTTTTATCATTCAAGTGGTTCATTTTTTTTTTTTTTTGGTTATTTTTCCCTTTTTTTTCTTAGAATCTAGTAACTATTATTTCTGTTTTTTGTGGATGTGGACAAAATGTGAGCTCTTCTGATTAAAGTACAAAAGATTACTCTTACATTCTATTCACTGTTCTAAACATTGCCTCTACAATACCTAAATATAACACTTTAAGTAGGAAGCATTTAATTTTACTCTTTAAACGTGTTTTTTTTATTAATCGATCTACCTAATTACTATAATTTTATTAAATTTTTAAATTCTTTTGTATTTAAATATTTGTTACAAATGTCTTATATTGAAACAGATAATAATATGGAGATGGGTGCAGTGCCATCACAATTTTTAAATGTAGTAATTGATGAAACACAAATTGATTTTAAAAGTAAAATAAAAAATGAAACTGTGACATCATTGTCATCTGTTTCTAAATCATTGAAACGAACACTGGAGTCTGAAACTACCATAATTCCTATATACACAAAATCTAAGTAAGGAAATAAATACAACCTCATGGTTATATGTGTGTTATGTTTATTTGATGTTTTCAGGCAAGTTAAGTTAGAAAATGGACATAGTGAACTTGTGGGAAAAGGTTCAATACATGATTTTCCAATTAAATTGCCAGCAACTTTATTAGCAGAATGTACAGTAGAAATTTCAAATATGCCTAATAAAAAACCTCTGTAAGTATAATATCTCGTATACTTACCTATTTTAGTTTTATTCTATTATATTTTAATTGTTTTAGTAACCGTTTTCAAATTTAAATTTGAAAAGAGGTCAAAGAAATATATTGTTTTAGTAATTGTATTATTGGTTACCAACAAATTCTAAGTGTTTTTAAATAAAATATAATTAGATTAAAATTAAGTAACTACTTATTATCAAAGTATGAAATAAATTTCAAATGTTTTTGATAGGTCCATTATTATTATCAAATATTTTTTCCATCTGTTACCTAGTTATAAATGTATTTCTTTAATGACAATCTCAATTAATTTTCTGGATTGATTAATATATTAATATTTAAATCTGTGAATTATTTAGTTGTCAGAGACTTCTTACATCCCATAATAAAATGTGTTTTTTCTCTTTTATTGATATAATTTACAAACATTTTAACAATTGTATTATTGAGTAATCTAAATTTTAAATATTGTTACACAATATATATGTATAAAATTATTTTTATCACAGCTTGCTATGCGATACTAATATACTAAATAAATGTATTAACCAAATAAATAATCATAATGTAAAATATATTTTTAAATATATATTATATGGTATGTGTATTTATACATAATATGATAGAATGTGAAAGTTAAAATGTTGTTAATATACATTTATATTTTAAGTTTTTATAATTTTTTATTTATTGTATTGTGAATATAAGTATTGTTCATTTTTATTTTCAGACTTCACAATGAAAAGAGTGTAACTATAACTAAGAATAACATAATGAATTATCAACACAAAATAGCAGTTGAAAAACAGGTAAAAATGGTAAAATATTGTTTAGGTAATACTAAGAAGTGGAGATGTGCAACATATGTTCAAATATTAAATCATTGTAGTTTATGATTCTGGTATATTTTACATTTCTATATTTTTGTTTAGGTACAATAAAATAGAGGAAATTTGTAAAAATTGTAAATTTTTTTAAATAGTGCGAATGGTATAATGTAATATCAGTTCTGTATTTTGTATTTTATTTTATGATTCAGTTAAAAGCTACAGAAAAAGAAGTATCAGAAGTAGATATTCGTGATGTGATGACAAAAGTTGAAGCTGTCTACTCAGATGATGATGATGGTGCAAAATCTATAAAACCAGATTTGAAAATTCAACAGCCAGAAAATCTTTTACCATTTTCATGTGAATATTGTTTAAATAAATTTAGCAATCGTGGTGCTCTTTGGCAACATACTGTGTCTATACATACAATTGAAAAGACATGTGAATGTAATTTATGTGGACGCAAATTTTACCGCAACTGTAGTCTTGCCCTCCACATGAAAAGCCATTCAGATGAATATAACTGTGCATGTTCTATCTGTGGCCGTGAATTCAATAGATTTACATTATTGCAGAGACATGCTAAGCTACACTCTGAAACAGCACAATACAAGTGTACTGCTTGCAACAAGTTATTTGAAGATCTGAGCATGTTACAATTACACGCATCTGAACATAAAGATAAATTACCATGTGGTAAATGTGAGGCTGTATTCACCACCAAAGAATCATTGGATATACACACAGAAGCAATGCATGGGGGAGATCATCAGGAAGATGTCATACACGTTCGGACTCTTGAAGGTGAAAAATCATATGCATGCCGATTTTGTGGAAAAACTTATGGAGCCAAAGCTATTGTTAAGAAACATGAACTTATTCACACTGGTGAAAGACTGAAGTGCGAAGAATGTGGTATTGAGTTTACTCAGAAATCATCACTAATGCGTCACACAAAGCGCATACACCCAACTGCTAGTGCATAAAATAAATAATTGCTATTTATTAGTGCCTAAAATTCCAATATTAATAGTATATAAAAGACAATATATATTGACCAGAGTATTTTTATTTTATCAAATAAAAAACCAAAATATTATACTAAGAACTGAATTTTACTTACTAGGAATAATTTTCTAATTATTTTTAGCAGAATTATTTTTTTATTTTATGAATGACTGCATTAATAGTGTCCTTTATTTTGTAATTGAACTTAGATTTATAAGTAGGTACTCGCATTTAAACTAATTAAAATTACTTAAGGTGATTTTTTTATAAGACTTAATAAAACTGCCTGTCCATGACTTGTTACTTTTTGAGCTTAAGTATGAACACATCTTTATATATTATTTAAATTAAAAGTTTATTTTAAGTTAGGGGAAAAAAGTGTTTTCTCCTTTGATTATCCAGGGTAATTCATTGCTGTGATATGTAAATTCAGGTGCTAGAATTGGGTGATCTTTAAAATGTGATGTACTAATCACCCAATTCCATAATATACATTTACTATAATTTGCATCTTTTGTTTTTTATTCTGTGATAATTTGTAGAAACTGAGATTTTTTAGTTATAAATCACAAATATATTTGTTTTTAATTAATTTAAAATACTTGAATACATTTAGGTCTAATCTATTGTTCTAGTGAAAGTACTAAAGTCTGTTAAAAAGTGCAATTTATTTTACTTCATTTAGTTAATATTTATTACAAATTTTATTTAAGTTATTTATTAGATTTATTTAACTTTTGGTTTTGTTTGATATTAAGTTCATATCAATCTTGAATTGATTATCACAATATAAATTTAATTCTATGGATTTTATTAGTCATTATGCTATGACTATTACAATAATTTGTTATTGTATTTAAATGTGAAAATTTTTTGTTATTTTTAATGGCTCAATTTAAATTTGTTTACATTACATTAGATGTATCATTATGTTTAAAATATTATAAGACATAGATATAAATACTTAATAATTGTTATTTTAAACAATATTTAATATTAATGATTTATCGATAAAATTAAATAGCTTAAACTAATTGTATGTCATTTGAAAATATATTAGTAATCTAAGTTCTCTTAGAAAAAATTTATTCTTTAAAATTATAAATATTATAATTATTTTTATATATTTTTGCTATGGTCAATTCATTAAAAGAATTTTTATACAATATGTTAATTTATTTGAGTTATTATTCATACTTTTAATTTTGTTAGTCTCATTATTTTAACCTTCCTAAATTATATTTGTGTGTGCAGCACAAGCGTTTTTTTTATTTAGTTGTCTCACAAGTTTAGAAATAAATTTGTTATTTAATGTTTAGCCTTAATGTCAATATTTAATATTTATCTATTAAGCAAACAATGTACTTAATAAATGTACATTTACATCTGTACATGTGAAGTGAAATATATTTTATATAAAGATCAAAGTAACAGTTTCAAAAAACATTGTCATAAAACTTAAATTTTTAGAAGACAAAAATAACTACATTAAATACTGTAAACTTTTCAATCATCGATGCAATTGTATTTTGATGGAAACAAATTGCAATTAGTTGACAAAGTGACGAGTTTATTTTCTTTGAACTGATAAATCAATACTTTCAAATTGTTAACAATCATTTTACATGTATTATAAACAATATTAAACCTTATTAGGAAGAAATAAGTTGTTTTTTTTTTTTTTAAGTTGTATTTTTAAATGTTCTGTTTTCAGTTTAATGAGTTAACAAGTTAAATAAATAATAGCATACATTTAAAAAGTTTAAAACTTATTGTTTCAATAATTATTTGACATTTTATGGTTTTTTTTTTTTCATTATAATTTAAGAAAATGAAATTTTGCAACATGTTGCAATATGATAGGTAGTTTATGGTTATCATTAAATGTATTTTTAGTAAAATAAAAAAGACAAAAATATTTGAATATAGCATTTATTACTTAGAAATATAATGAAATTCATTGATAGGTAGGTGGTACATCAAGTATGTGTAATGTGAAAGTTGATTGGCTGCTATTCAGCAACGAAATAATATTGACTAACATGGTGCAACTCTCGAGTCTTGAATAAATTATGAAAAGCATGATTATATTTTTATCTTTATTTTTTTAATAACTGGCCTACGTGACTCATAGCATGTACACTAGGATGTATTACAACAATTGTGTAGCAGTGACTTCACTGTTACTGTTCATCTACTATAAAAAAAAATATAACCAGGGTTCCAACATAACATGCTAATAATCTCCGCCATTTTATTTACCCTTAAAATTCAAATCTTATCTGTTATCAATTTAAAATTAAAAGCAGTTTATTTCAAAACTTAATCACCAGATACTAATTAATAATATTATTAATTTTGTTTACTTAAGTGTTATTTCATTATATGAAAAATAAATTCTCCCATTTTTCTTGTTTCGTTTAATGTTTCTTTTGCTATAATGTCAAATTCTGATAGAAAATTTTGTTTTTTATGTTCTAAGGTCGTGGACAAAAACTCGGTTACAAAACTACACGAGTAAGTATATTTCATTATTTATTCATATTTAAGGGTTGTGTTCACTATTCTTACTTTGAGATAGGATTTTGATGACTTGCACTTGGAAATGCTATACAATGTTAACCTAAATATTTAAATTTTTCACACATAAATTGATTCTGAATTTGATATTTTTATCTATCAAAAATTGTTTAAAATTCATTTTTCATAAATATTATACAATTTTAGTTCATTTTTGTTTCTTTTAAATATTATTTTGATAACAATTTTTGGATTTCAAAGCATAATATTTTATTTCATATTATCTGTATTATCAATAAAATTTGTTTTGGTACTTTTCTATTAATAGCAGAGATAGAAAATGTTATTATTATTATTATTTTTTTTTTGTTTTTATTTTCATGTATCCAAGTATAAAATATTTGTTTTTGTTTATCATTATTTATTGTTTTTGAAAGGATCATTTTTAAAAATATTATTTTTTATTATCGATTTTACAATTTTCTGTTAAAAACAAAAACCAAAAGTTTTAAGGAAAACAAATCCAAATGTCAAAATTATCAAGAACATGATAATGAAACAAATTTTACTGTAAATAAAAAACAATTGATATAACTTAAATAACGTTCACATTATATAAAAAAAAGTAATTCTTTGAACACATTAGTACAACTCGTATCTCATTTTTACCTTTTTTAGGAATATTTGTATGTTTCTGTTCAGAAACTTTCAGAATGATTAAAAATTTTTATTTATAATGAAATATAAATATGTAATGTAAAAAATAAATAATAATACCATAAATTTAATATAGTTTTTTTTTTTTTTTTGATTTTGTTTAATACAATATATATATAGGGAACAATCATTAATAATATTATCTCATGAGTTTTAATTTGATTTTTTATTTATTTCTGAGTTTTTAGGACATTTTTGACTGTATATTTCAAGTTTATCAATATCCTATCTCTAGTTATGAAGTTTTTAACTTACAAAGATTCTGAAATAACCGTAGTAATCAATAATCGATGATATGGATTGTATATATATAATGTTTATGTTATAAAGGTTTCCACTGGATGTAGAAACACGTTCATTATGGATCAAGGCGTGTGACTTACGTGATAAAGATTATGTGTCAACTTTATTGATTTGCTCTAAGCATTTCAAAAAAGATTATTTTCAATCATTCAGTACAAAAGTTTTAAAACCACATGCAATTCCTACCAGATATACTAAATGCAAAAAGCCATACGAGTAAACACTAATTTTTATTTTAAATTTAATCTTGTAATTGATTTTATTATGCAAATTCCATTTTTATTTTTAGCCAATTACAGGCCAGAATAATTCATAACAAACTGGTTGCAAATGATAACTTTAATAAAGACGAATGTATTCAGAGTTGTAGTTCTACTTTAATGAGTATGAATTTGACAAAATCTATGTAATAGGATAACTGAGTTAATTATTCTTATTTTTACAGATAGTCAGCTGATAACGGATAACATTAAAAATCTGATAGAATCATCTAGATTTCCAATTATTTTTAACAGTATGTTGGATGATTGGGAACCTTTTAAATGGAATTTAGAAAAATGGAACAGTTTATTTGAAAATCAGCAATTAAACTGTAGAAAAGGAAAAATTAGCTGTTCAAAAGTAACTAAATTATTATTATTTAATATATTTGATTGAAATTAGTAAAATAGATTTATTTCAGGAACCTTTATGGGAAAATGAATGTTTACATAATAGTCATTCATTTTCTGAAATAATGGATATGTCGAAAAATGTTGAGAATAATGGTGATTGGTTATATTTTGATTATAAATATATTGGAGAAAATGTTGATGAAAAAATATTTGAAGTTTGTTCCTTTTAACCTAAAAAATTAATTAACCTATTTAAGGTATTTTAAAATTAATAATTTATTTTAGTCTATATCATGGAAAAAATTTGGGTATGAAAATTTAGGCGCAAAAGATTCAACTTTGTGGATCGGAAGTACTGGAGCCCATACACCTTGTCACCAAGATTTGTATGGCATCAACTTAGTAGCTCAGGTTCATGGAAAGTAAGTTATTGATAATAATATGATATATTGCAATAGTAAAGATTAAATATGACTAACATAATTATAAAAAGAAAGATGAACATACTTTCGCACCACGGTTATTCTTTGCTCCTCAGGTTAAATACTCATAGTGGGTGTGTAGAATTTTATAGAAACGATAAATCATTTCTACAATAATACAATTCTGAATGAAAGAAGAAAATAATATAAAGAACAATAATAATCATTATTTTCAACACACACTAAGAATATCTAACTCAAAGAGCGAAGAATACCCTTGGTACAAAGTATGTCCAGCTTTTTTGTCCTATACTTAACTTTACTTTCTTGTCTTTACTTTACTTTAATTTATTTTTCTTTATCTAATAAATAAACAAGGAGGAAAAAGTGTTGAAAAAAAAATGTCCAATTTTTTTTTTCACATTTTCAAAATTTTCTTGTGCCAAAATATTTTTCATATTATTGTTTATCTATGTTTAAATTTGCATAAAATTTGGATCAAAAAATGAAGGTTACCAAGTCTCTTGTCCAATTTTGAGTAGTCCCCTCTCCCCAAAAATTCTAATAAAAATAATAAATAAATAATTATATGTTAAAAATTTGGTAGAAAACGTTGGATTTTAATGCCACCAGAAATGGGAAAGTATTTGAATCCATCCAGAGTGCCTTATGAAGAGTCAAGTCGTTACAGCAAAATAAATTTTTCATGTCCAGACAATATTAAAAGTAGATGGTTTAAAGTAAAATTATGCAATCACATTTTTTATGATATTTTGTATTACAGATATTGATGATAATTGTAAATGTGTATCAGTTATCTTATCACCTGGCGATGTACTGTTTGTCCCAAATAAATGGTGGCATTACGTAGAAAATTTAACTACAGCTATTAGTATTAATACTTGGATAAAGACTCCTAAATATGATAATATGGCTAGGCTAAGCGAGTCCATTGTTCGGTTTATAGTAAGCAGTATTTGTTCTGGTGTGTCAGAAAATATTCGATTGCAATTATTAAATCCAAATGAAGTAATTGTCAACTTAACTATTATTAGTTTTATTACATAATATAAAAATTGTATAAATAAAATTAATGATATTTTAGTTATTTTCACCATCCATGATCGCAGAGTCAATTAGCTTCATTAATCAGAGTGTTGAAATGGTAATAATTTAGATCTTTATTCAAAGTGGCATTTGGACATTAACTTGGTTATATTGTTGTTTAGATTGAAAGTAGTGATGAGGACATTTCAGATTCAACAGAACTAAATTCAACTTCATTTTCAAAATATCAGTATAAAATCTGTCAGCCAGAACAATCCTTATGCAAAATAGACTTTGATACAAAACATCATCAAATTAATCATACATCAAGTTATTTAAAAACAGATTTGAACATTGATATAAGTCATCATTTATTAGATGCTCTTTGTGATGAAAATATTATTAATCAAATTGTTAACAATCTTCTTAAAAAAGATCATTAGCGTACACTTTAACATTGCAATTTGAACTGAAATTAACGTGAAAAATTTAATAATTTTAAACAAACTTTTTTAGGTTAATTTTATTAATGTGCTTTGATGTGTTTTAATATATTGATTGTTTAAAAAATTTTAATATGTATTATACATTGTAAAAAAAAAAATCCAATAGAAGGTATTTTATTTTCATATTATTACTCGTGTATCATTTTTTTTATTTGATATATTGTCGAAGATACTAAAATAGTCCTACTAATTTCTAGTCATATAGAGTTTTAGACTATTTTTTAATTTTTATAGAAGAACTATTCCTTTTTTCCATTGTTGGGAAAATACATTTTAAATATGTAGACACATATTATAAATTTTAAATAAGATGGAGTGAAAAATGTGCCTAAATGCGAGAATAGACTAATGGTTTTTCAACAGTAGATAAACGCAGGCGCGCAGTCAGGATTTTTTTTTGGGGGGGGCTTACATTTTTTCTTACTTTTCCTCGCACTTAAATACACAAGTATCACTAATTTTTAACGATTTTATTTATAATTACAACAAGGTACTACATACTACCCCAAAAAATCTAGTTTAAAGGTATCCATAGTAATAATTTTAGATTCTGAGTAGAGTGAAAAACTAGTGTTTTGACAAGGATATTTATTTCTAATTTTTTATTTTTTTTTCTGTATACACATTTTTTTATAGAAATACTTGAACAAAAGTTTCAATCTGCAACTTATTGAATCACAATTCGCCTTTAGATGGTACTGTTATACGTTATTTTTCGAAATTATCAAAAGTTTAATTGCAAAAATAGCAAAATTGTAATATATTTTTGAGAAATAAATAATTTTTATTATTTATAAATTTAAATAAAAGAAATTTTGGGTGGGGCTATAGCCCTAAGCCCCTCCCTTGGGTGCGCCACTGGATAAACGTAACTGATTTGCGATCAAAATGCAACATCTATTATTAATCTTTGACCACACGCATGAAGTACTTTTTTACCCCCATATAAAAATCATTAGAAATTTTTAACACAATTTACAAAAATCTTGTACTTTACAAAGAAACATTACCTATAATCTTTTATACATATATTATATTATCAATTTATAAAATATATACATTTTATTAAAAAATGAACTTGAAAATACTATATATATATATATATATATTTAAATATTATTTAAAATTTCAAAGAAAAAAAACTAAAATTAATGCAATTTTACTATTACATTTCTATAAAAGAATTCAGACATGTTTCTATAATTATGATGAAATTATTATATTAATTTATGCGTGTGGTTTAAAGAATTGCTGAATTCAGATTTCGCCTGGAACGACTGATTTTAGCAGCAATACTTTTCATAAAGTAGTGGTAGAAATATTTGATAGTTATTGTAATTATGAGGGTAAATCAAATTATTAAGTGATATATCTCACGATAATGATAATATATTTTCGCGATAATAAATTTGTCTTGGTTATTAATTACCCTACATGTGTTATCAAAGGTTAACATTATTTATCCACAAATTGCATCCAGACTAGACCAATTCTTGTAACTATCCGAAATAGAACCAAAGGAAAGCATTTCGGCCATATCCAAAATTACATTTGCTTTATGTTTATGCTTAGTCAACTACACTGTGTGTTTTTTGGTAGCCATTTGTTGTGCTTCTGTAATTAGAAATGTTTTAAATTAAATTTAAAATATATACATTTGAAATGTATTCTATGGAAAAGGTTATCAATAGGGCCTGGATTTATATGCTTTATAATCGATTATATTTGAATAATAAAATTTTGAAAATACATTCGTTTGAATTTTCCTTCTTTTGAAACTTAATTTCTTGATTCGACTTTTTACAGAAACTTCAAAAGTCTGAATAATTAAATTGTAGAATTAATCATACTTGATCATATCGAGTCAAGAAATGTATTTTCGAATACGCGTCGTTTATTGACAATGTCCAATCAACACAATGTCATTTATATACTATGGCGATTATTTCAACGCTTATTCAAAGTAAAATAATTTCAAACTTTGCCAAATCATAAATAATGCTAGTTTAAATGATAATAGTTTCAAACAAATGAAGTTTCAACAATATGATCATTCAATTCAACGTTTTTCAAAGTTTACTAAAGCACCCGACATTATCGAAAAAAAGACATATTTAATCCTTCTTTATTTCATTAAAATGTAAATATCATTTAAATCATACTTTATACATATTATTTTCGAAATTTGCCTAATAACCTAATACCAATAGGAATCTACAATAAATTCACAAAATTATTTTTACTGATTTAGCGATAAATTTAATGATCCTAAAAACGAAATAAATAAACTATTTTGCTTTTTTTGTCACCTATCGTAATATATGTATAAGTTTTGATAAAATTATTGAACAAATTTACCTTCATTGAATGTAAAAATGTCTTTTAGACTTAAGTATTTTGTTTTTATTACTCCTCAATGGTGATTTTTTAGTATTACGACCTACCTGTGTTTAAATATAAAATGTATCAATTTAATTTGAATTAAATATTTTATTTACTATTATTAGCATCTCCCCTTTGCAAAATGTTGCATATGTCACTACACCGAGTTGTATAATATATAACTACACTGCATTTCCAAAGTCAGACTACTATCAATTATATTTCCAGTTTCCTATTCACCTGACGATTTCTTGAGTTTCTTATGATTGACGAAAACATTACCATCCTAATATTGTAGCTATTAGTAAAATTCCTTTTTTTTTCCAAAATTTTATGTTTCCATCACATTGGGTAGCTATTACAATACATATATTTTTGTGGGATAACTGGTGATCACTAGTAAAAATTGAAATAAAAGAGAAACTGTAATTATAATAAATAACTATCAATTTTTTGGTAATAACTAAAAGCACGATTTAAGATTATCTTAAATTTTCTATTAACCTATCTTAAAGAGTAAAGGCGAATCCTAAAGATTAGAGCCTCTACAACTTTTCTTTAAGATTTTTTTTTTTGTGGGATTGGGCAAATTTAACATAATCTTGGGGTGAAAAATTGGTTTAACGCGGTATTGATAAAACTATAGAGAACAGACTTTAATTGCTTAGATCTGATATAGTGAGCAGTACGTATTACCATTGATTATAAATACTATAAAAAAGTTTTTATAGTATTTATAATCAATGGTATTACAATACTTACCATTTACAGTGCGGCGGGCATGGTGATTCAGACTAAGCGATTCCCGTAGTAATTTCCTCGTCTACTCGGAGAAGTGAACATTAATAAGTTAACTCTTAAAGGCGTTTGTGATGAGAAATATCATATATGTGATGAAACTTAACTCGTTATACCGAAAGCGTATGATGCGATTTTAAATTCTGAATGAAGTGACAAAACTAATGGTTTTACGTACAATGATGTTTGCGTATGTTTTATTTTTGTGTTGGTCCAAAAGTTTTATCTGTGCCAATATTTAAATTATAAATCTTCTCAGACTGATGGCTACTTTAAACAAGTAATTTCTTGAAATTATCAATAGTTTTTATAACATTTTGAGAAGACAACCGGAAATTGGATTTATTTTAATTGAACACAAAAGGAACTGCGTTAGTATTGCCTACTCATTTGAACTGGAAAATAGACAACAAACAGTAAATATTATGTTAGGTCTAGGTATGTCGAGATTAATACTCATATATTACGCTGATCATCTGTGACTAATGATGTGCTCAGAATCGGAACCATCTTATTAAAGAAATTATTTATCGTTTCTTTTAAATTTAAATATTTCAATAACCTAACCTAACCTATCCGAGGTGCGAAGAATTAAGAATACCAATGGTGTGAAGTATGTTGGGCTTCTTGTAATATTTTCTAATTGTTCCAAAATTATTTATTTGTAACTGAGAAATTTGTAGACTAAGGAAGAAATATAATACATAATAATAGTAGGCATTATAATATATAGATAATCAATTTTATGCTTGTATTATCTTTGGAATAACACAGAATAGATGAAAACTTTTTATCTATTCAGTGGTTTGGTTATAGTTAAATTACATTTTCAGTATTTTCACAACTGACAGTGATTTTACAGTTTGGGAATTGAAAAAAAAGAAGCCGGACATACTTCGCACGATGCGTGTTCTTCGCACGACGGGTGGGATTCTCTTGACGGATGTATTTAATTTTAAAGAAACGATAAATCATTTCTTCAATAAAACGATTCTAAACGATGGAAGTTAATAAGATAAAAAATAAATGAGAAAAAAAAATGTAAATTACGCACTTTAACGTACATTTAAGAAAATTGGCACAACCGATTGTTTTGAAAGTTGGTGTCTAGGTAGAGAATTTCATTGCGAATATTTTGGTGCAATAAAATTTCTTACGGACAAAGAATTAACCATTTTGCAAGGGTTTGAATGAAAAAAAATCGGAGAAAGTACGGATAAATTACCTATTTTTAAATTACATATTTGTTATTAACACACAAAAGGTCGAAAGGTTGATCGGCAATGTTTTATTGCATCTTTTTTAATTATTAATTATTGTATGTATAATATAATATTTTAATTAGTTTAAAATCTTATTTGATTAAATAATATCCTAATAGCCAATCAGGTATGAACATAGTTTCGACCAATAACAATCGTTTTGCTTTCAATTATAAAATAAAACTCATAGAGGCCGTTAGACCGTCGTCTCGTCGTCAGTGTTCAAACCGATGCGGCAAAGGAGAGTTCGTCTCGCTGATCGGTTTCACTTCTCTCTCCCTCTCTCTCTCTCTCTTTCTATCTCTCTCTCTCTTTCTTTCTCTCTCTCTTTCTTTCTCTCTCTCTTTCTTTCTCTCTCTCTTTCTTTCTCTCTTTCTCTCTCTCTTCTCTCGCTCTTTCTTCTTACTAAATCTTTTTATCAGTTAGTTTAGGTTAGGTTAGTTTATTTTTTATCAGTTTTGTCTATTATGTGTACATTTTTTTTTTTTTTGACACCTTGTTTCTTTGCGTTATTCGGTTTTCTGAAGGTACGCGTGCGTGATGGTGGAGAGGGCATCGGTAATTCACAGTTAACAACCTGTGTGGTTGCTTAAGTCGCCTGACGCCGTGTACTGGACGTAATCTTAATAATGTGAGGGTACATGAGTGTTTTAACTTAAATTTATAAGTACACGTAGTATTTAAAACGGAATTCGTGTGCGCGTTAGGCAGGTTTAGGTAGGTAGGTAGGTCCCCTCCATGAGCCCACCTTGTCGTGGTGGAGGGGCTCATGCCTTTAGGGGCATGCTAACGGGCTCACCAAAAAACGATAGTTATTAAGTCTTTGAACATTTTACCCCTGCCCACGTAATATTCGATTTTACCAGTTAACACCTAATCGATTCGCAATATTGTTAAGTATAAACTACTCGTTTGAATTTTGATTTCAATGTATTAAAATTTAAAGAAAAATTACCTGAATAAAATTCCATTGTTAAATATTGGAGGGTGCCATTTGAAAAAATAAGTTTGTATCATTACAGAACACCCTTAAAGTGACATGAAAAAAATGAGTTATGGAAAACATAGTTTTTATATTGACTAGAGTATTCAAAAAAAAAAAAAAAAATCCTAAAATTTGAGTTTCATGGCCATAAAAGGGGTGAGCACGCTTTAAAAATTACTCTGTAGACATAAATTGCAATAGGTACTATTTTTTACTATTATTCGGGCTGTTTTCGCTTTTATGAACGTAAGGATATTTTGAATGAATTTTATTCATTTAAAGATTCTTTTAAAATGTTTATAATATTAAGATTATGATCTTTTTACTTGCATACCAAAATCATAATTAATTATTAATTTTTAAGTGATGACTCATATTTTAAAATTTTCATTTGTTGCTTATTAAAGCAGAATATTTTTACTATAAGTCGATGAACGTACAAATAGGTATTGAATGTTGAAGCATTAAGTACTTTATAATATTGTATAAACTGTGTCAATTTATTTCGATATAAGTGCATTTTTTTACGTAAAGCTAAACCTAAACAACGAAAACATGCGTTTTAATTATAAATAAAAAATATTAATTTGGTTAGTAAACTCATCTATATTTTGATTATAAATCTAAAATGTTGATTTAAAATTATAATTTGGATCATATTTCCTTTTATTTTTGTATATTTGACTTAATATGATTGACAAAATAATATAGTTTTACTTATTTAATTGAACAATTCACTATTTAAGGAAATTATAATTAATAATAAAAGAAATTTCACAGAGCTGATTAATAACTTAGCATTTATCACTGAAGGCGGGTGATCGACGTTTTCTTCTTAAAGCCATTGAAAAAGGCTTCATTTCCATTCTATCCTAAAAAATAATAATAACAGTTATTTATACTAATCAAATCAATTAATAGAAATTTATAGGTATAAGTACTTTGTTTTAAGAAACATAAGAAAATCATATTATTAGATATACAGAATCAAGTTCAAAATATATGTTAAACTTGTAAATTATCAAAAAGTTAAAATTACATGTTTTGATAATTTTCAAGAAATTATAAATAAAAATAGTAAAGTAGTTTCCGAGTTTTTTTTTTTATCAAATTTGAGAAAATAACAGTATTTTGAAAAATGATCCCTTTTAAGTACTATCTACAAGCAAATCCGGTTTTAAAAAGTCTCTGAGTATTTCTATTCGAAAAAGTGTTTACTGAAAATCTAAAAAAAAATAAATAAACATTGTAAAAACACTAGCTTTTTCGTTTCGCTTAGAATCTAAAATATTTCCATTCTATTTTCGAACCTACTCCCTCTCCCGTTTGAATCACAATGAAAATATTTGAAGTGAACAATTTGTTCTTCTATATATTACACTTCTGTGAAATTCAATAATATGATATTTTTTCACCTTTTGCCCTATACAAAATATTATTTTTTCATCTTTTTTTTTTCGTATGCTTTTTTCTCGAGTCTTTAAACTGTTACTTATATATCATTCTCATAACTTAATCTCTTTCTTAATTTTTAATTCTGGAGGTCTTATAAAAAATTACCATTTTCTTTAGTTCACAATTCAGACATCATTTACAAGAACACAAATTTATAATTGGTATATACAGTGAAGACTATTCTAAAACGGAATACATTTAAAACGAAAAATTAATGACTTAAACGGAAACCAGCTGTAATACTGATCTCGAAAACGAGTAAAAATATTCCGGTGCAGTATTTGAAAATTATATAAAGTGAAAGCTGATGCGAAAACGGAAAGGACTTAACTTGGAAGTAATTATTAGTTCTCTGCAATCCAATATATGTTTCTAATGCGTGTATTCTTTATTTTATTTGTTCTAATTATTTCAAAAGATAATTATTATTTATAAGACAAAATCTGTTATTTATTTCCATTAAAACAATTAACAAAAAACCGGACATACTTCGCACGATGGGTGTACTTCGCACGACGGGTGGTATTCTCTTGACGGGCGTATTAAATTTTAAAGAAACGATAAATCATTTCTTCAGTGAAACGATTCTGAACAAAGGAAATTAATAATATAAGAAAAAAAAAAATTTTCGAAAAATGTCCAAAAATTTTTTTCACATTTTCAAAATTTTCTTGCGCCAAAATCTTTTTTATAGGATTTTCTATCT
>JAIPRM010001930.1:0-11020 GCA_025469315.1 Stegophylla sp. TES_Ste_2020 | reverse complement strand
AAAAAAGGAAAAAACAAAAAAGAAAAGAATAAAAAAAAAAATAAACATCATTGTAAAAACACTAGCACTTCATTCAGAATCTAAAATAAACATCATTGTAAAAACACTAGCTTCTTCACTTTGTTCAGAATCTAATACCAAAAGGCAAATAATACGGTGCTGTGGAAAAACAAAAATGTACGATATTACGATGAAAACGAAGAAATGATTAAACTATATACGACAATATTTACGCACGTCGTAAAATGTATGCATTTAATTTATACTGAAATTATGTTTATTTTACAGATTATTACTCGTGTTCATACTTCAATCGTGTGGTTTGATTTTTAAAATTTCCAAGCCATGTGTTTTTTTTTTTTAAAAGGTACAAGGTACATATTATACTTGTCCGTCGTCTATATTTACTTTTAGTCCAAACTACTTTCGATACCCTAAAAGGGTAGAATACATGGCTATTATTCCGATTTTCCGTATATACAATTCTTGAACAGAAATAGTAAACCGATTTGTCAACAAAATAATTCCGTAGGGAGTTTTCGGTCGATTACGAAAAAAAAAAAAAATTCTTCAAGGAGTGGGACTGTTTGACGACTTTAAGTGCATGTGTAGGGTGTTTGGAATAAAAATCAAATTCTACACATACATTGTAGTGGAACAGCTAAATCTAACCTCAGATCGTATTAGATTTTGCTTTGAGTCAAAAAATGTTATATTTAATACTTATAAATTGTTTTATCGTTGTTCGTTATTTTTGAAAAAGAAATAGTTGAGACGTAAGCAGACATATATTTCTGTTTACTGAAGGTTACTTTTCTTTTAAACTTAATCAACAACATGACGCTGAAGTCAAGTAAATATTAATATATCATAAACAACAGTTATACAGTATTATCGAGAGAATAAAATAATAACTAATATGTCACTTGGAAATAGATATATTTTCTTAGACTGTTGTCTTATTTATAAAGCATAAAAAAAAAGCTTCATATTGACAAGAAAATTAAATTGAAAAATAAAACAAATAGACAAAATGTAGATACACCTACTACCGTCAAATAAGCGATGTCAATTTATTTGGTACAAAAGGTATTCCAAATAAAAATCTTATTTCTAAAAGAGTAAACAAAATATTATGTTGTATCGAATAACTAGAAACTCGTAGGTAGTTCGTATCCAAATATTTTTAACTAAAATAAATATTTCTCAAGATAATTATTTTAACTATATGAAGGCAATTAAGTTTTTAGTCGGTATTACGTTTATCACTCATAAATAATAATTACAAGGTAAACTAAACCGACAAATACATATTATTATTTATTTTATATTAACTTGAGAAAAGAAGAAACTCTCAAAATTTGTCAAAATTCACTACAATCGTTTAAATTCAAAACTCGCCTTGGACTTAAATCCCCTCATCATTAAAAACGCAGGTTCAACATAATATATCTGCTAAGCCTTCCCTAAGGCTTAAACGCAACTGGAATTGGAATTTATTATAGGCACTAATAGTGTATATTATGCGGGAGTAACGAATCGGTGTCTTCCTGAACCGCGCGTGTTCGTGTTCGGTAATAATACCGATGTCGTATTCCAATTAGGAAATGTGCTAATAACTATTGTACAGATGGGTTTTCAATAACAAAAAAGAGAAGCGAAACGTTATAGATACACATTGTTCATATAGGTAACTGTGTTCTAACTTAGTACCTACCTGTCAAAATCGTAAAAGTTAATCCGCGAAAAATAAACAGGGAAAATGACAATCGCCAAAAAATTCTAAACAGTGAAAAACAGTAATAGTGAAAAGTTAAAAATAAGAAAAATAGGAACAGAGTTTGAATGAATTGTAAATAAATGAATGTCTGTAGCAGGTACGATCGAACCGTCCAGAAAACGCGAAAGGGATATACGTACTGTTGAAAAAGTAGAGCGCGACTGCAAAAATAGGGACAGACTAGAATATATTATAGCTAAGGGGTATCGTATCAAATTTAAATTATGTTTCATAAGTTTTGTTGCATAATATAACGAATATCATTAAACTGTGTATATTATAATAATACAGAAATATATTATATTATTAGATTACACTTTGGTCGTTATATATAAATGTTCTATAACATAGAGTGACCGAAAAAGTGATTAGTAGTTGCTAACATTTCTTTGTAGAGCGTAAGGTGGTAAGGAGTAATTATTATATTATTTTATGTCTATTTTTTGTTTAGTTAATTGTTTTTAGTATTAAAGTATTTTGATTGTTTGTGTGCATGTGTGATGTGATCCAAGATCAAGCACACGAAAGTTTACAACATTGTAGTAATTTATATTTATATATATTGAAAGGAAAGTATCTAGTATTTTGTATCTAGATACTAAAAATCTTACTTATTATTATTACTTACATAATATAACTTACTACAATCCACATTATTAACATTGGACACGAATTATTATGCCACGGCGTTATACTTACGGCTTTATTTTGTCTTTGTTGGCGCAATATTTCAAGCCGTGCTTCTTGAATCGCCTCCCAAAGCTTGGCTTCAGACAGGATTTGCCTACTCAGTTCTTCGACAGCTGGTTCTGAACGGAGGTCGACTAATGTAGCCATAGACTCGTCTGATCTTTTACGGCCGCAACCTAAATAGTTTTAAAATAATATCAATATTTGTACCACACAATATATTTTATGATTAATATTATGTAGAGTTAACGTATTTATAAATAAAATATACAGGTTTTGTTGCACTAAAATTAAATATAGTTTTAAAATATATTTTGTTAAAATAATTGAGACGTTTACGAAATTCGAATTAATATAAATGCCATACCATACAAGTTGCTAAATATCTTACTAGGCTAAAATATGTTAATATAAAAAATTAATAATTTTACTATAAGCAAATCTTAGGCAATCACTAATATGTACTCTCTGATTGATTATTCCAAAAATTAAATAAATTAAATGACTAAAAAAATATTTATATATCTTATGGTAAAAGAATAAGTATACCTAATAATATAATATATCATTTTTAATAACCAATTAATGATCAAATAATTATTAAAAAAAAAAAAGTTGTTAAACCTACCATTAGAACTTTCAGTAGGTTCCTATACACAAAACGTTCATCTGTTATTAAATATACTTGGATGAATGTAAAAAAGTTTAATAATAAGTTTTTTTTTTAATGAAAATAATAAAAACTTGTTAAAAGATGAACGTTTGAAATCTCTTTGAAAAATATTATAATTTGTTTGATAAAAATTTTTAATCGATTTCATTTCGAAGAATTAAATATATACTTTTTAATAGAATCTGCAGAACGTGTATTTTATTTATATTAATGGAACTACTAATAACGTGTATTTAAAAAAAAATAATTTGTATTTCCTGAAAACATCTAAAACTTTAACCAAAGTTTGGAAAAGAACATTTGTGCTTTGTTCTTATAGTTTGTGAATTTAATGAAGGCAGAAGTATGAATGAAAAACAAAAAAAATAAATACTATATAATTTTTTAACACATTGTTTGTAATTATTGTCATTAAAAATGCAATTAACATCGATAATATTGTCATAGAGCTTATATTATAATAATAATTAGCATTTCCCTTACCTGTAAATGCATTACAAAAAGGTCTTTTCCTTCTGATTGGTTCAGCAACGGGATTATCGTCGAAATACTGTTCAAATAAAATAAAATTTAATAAATAGTGAAAGATATTTATTTTAGATTCTGGTGGAGCAAAAATTCTAGTGGTTTTACAATGATATTTTCATATTTTATTTTGGGTTTAAAATTGTATACAAGCTTACTAGTATATGTGGATATTTGTGACATTTTTATATTTCATAAACGTTTAAAATGTAGAAAAAAGGCAAATTAATCGGATTTTTGCTTAAATATCGTTCTTCTATTACATTTGAGACAGTAAAAGTAAAAAAAAAATTTAGATCAGATTATATTTTCAAAATTTTCTTGCGTCAAAATATTTCTTATATTATTTTCAATCTATATCTAAATTTTCATAAAGTTTGGATTAAAATAAGATAGTTTCCAAATCTCTTTTGTCAAATTTTGAGTAGTTTTTCTCAAATTTTGAGAAATTCGAAAAATTACCTTTTTAAAAGTACCATCTAGAGGTGACTTTTGATCCAATAAGATTTGGTCGAAACTTTTGGACAAGAGTATTTCTATACGAAAATATGTTTATAGAAAAAAAAATAAGAAAGAAAAAAAAGAAACATCACTGTAAAAACATTAGCTTCTTGTTCTTCACTTCACTTAAAATCAAAAATATCGGAAACTGTAAGTTATGCCATAAACTAGATATTTTTATATAATTGATTTTTATAATTTAGTCATAAATCCAAAACTAATAGCACAAAAAACTTAAAATTTCACCTATTTACCTATCAAAATTTTAAAGAAACGATAAATAATTTCTTCAACAAGACGATTTTGAGCAGCGCTTTAGTTTATTCAAGATAATTTTACTTAAAAATGATAAAGATTGTTAAGATAACAAAAAAAATATTTTTTACTCAGCTCATTTTATATTCCACTATTAACTGGGAACAACAGAAAAAAAATTTGATGAAAAAAAAAAAGTGTTGGAAAAAAATTCATATTTTAAAAATTTTCTTTCATCAAAACATTAATCATAGTATACATTTAAATTTTCATAAAGTTTGGATAAATTTAATAATTTTAAATCGTCTTTACTCTTTAATACAAAAATTAATACATATTACGTTTATTTCAAAAATGTGTTTAGCAAAGTAAGAATTCACCCAAATTGATTTGGGTTATTTCTTTTGCTATATTTATTGATACCTATTGACTACATATTAATGATATTTATTTAAAATGAAGTTTTTGAACTCAACATTAAAAACCAGTAAAACTGAAACACGAAATCAACAAGATGACAAGTAGAAAAATAGGTACTGTAATTATTACCTACAAATGTAAATACGAGACTAACGAGAATTACTTTGTACTTTTATTATTTTATCCACGGCCGCCAGTCATCAAGACATATTATTATGTCAATACATTTAAATTATGTCAATTTAAAATATTTTTACTGTAAACATAACATTATATAAATAATATACAAATATGCGAATCGGGTATTTTATACATTGTTTTTTTTTTTATTAACTTTTTGTGACTAATATATTAATGAAATCAACAAATTAATGCATTTTTGATGTACCTATTTAAAATGTTAAAAACAATTTTACCCTACTTGTTATCATTTTAAAATGTTTTGATTTATTATATTATACAACTTCAGTATATTACGTTAAAAAAATGAAATTTATTTTAAATAACACATTTTTTTAAAGTATTAAAATAAAAATAAAAATACAACAAGGTCCGGTTAAATTACAATAAATCGAAAAAACGTGTATGTTCTATGTAAGTATACAAAATGTTTTCAGTATCACTGTGGACTATGGTATAACGTGTATAACCTACTCTAGGGTTAATGCATTTCGAAAAATTATTTTGTAAATTCTTCATTTGTCTCCGTTTACTTGTGCGTATAAGGACAACGAAAGAAAATTAAAATTTTCCATCATTTTAGCATAAACATTAGCATAAAATTGTATTTTAATTTTAAAACTACATTACATAATATGTATTAGTGTACTTTACAAATAATGAAATTATTAAATTTATGATGCGTTTGATTGAATATCAGCGATCAATTTATTTATTAATTATAATAATTTACCCTTTTTTGCATAATGACGTCGTCCGCAAACACCGTTTGGACTAGAGACACCAATATACTCATCCAGACGATGGTCCATATTGATTGATTCATGACTGTTGATGAATGGCCTTGTGCGAACATAATTTTACAAGTTCACAAAGTATATGTTAATAATTCAATTATCGATAATAAAAGTAAAAAAAAGTATAATATGTATAAAATACATTGTCAATAATGAGAAAAAAAACATTTATTACCTACTCAACAGGGATTACTCGATTAAGTATGAAAGGGACCTTCAAACGTTTTTAAATTATTTTTGCTCTTTTTCGCTATTTGTGGGTTTAACGAGAACAGTTGAATGTCATATAAACTTACCGTCGTTGGAACTTTATTTCATATAATAATAAGAGCAGTTAAAATAGTATACCAAATGTGTTTTTTCTAACAAAATTACAAAATTAAAAAAGCCGGATAAACTTATTCGCAATACGGATATTCTTCGCTCTTCGGGTCAGATACTTTTGGTCGATTTGTAGAATTCTAAAGAAACGATAAATCATTTCTTCAATGAGACAATTATACAAGGAACAACAATAATAGTCGTCATTTTCAATACACTCATCAAGAGTATCTTAACCGAAGAGCAAAGAATGTCCGTGGTGCAAAGTACTTCCGACTTTCATGTCTATACTTTACTTAACTTTTTTTTATCTAATAAATAAAGAAAGAAATAAAAATTAATGATAATAAATTGTTGAAAAATGTCTAAAATTTTCGAAATTTTCTTGCGCCAAAATGTTTTTCATATCATTGTCTATCTATGTTTAAATTTTCATAAAGTTTGGATCAAAAAATTATGGTTTCTGAATCTTTTTTGTCAAATTTTGGGTGGTTTAGAAAAAAAAAAAAAAATGAAGAACTGTGAAATTCAAAATATGACCTCTTTAAGGTATCAACTAGAGGAAAATATATTTTTTATATTGTACAGAATTTACAATGTAAACATTTTGAGAATATAAAGGTTCATTATTCGTGTTTAGAACTAAATTTTTTTTTTTTTTTTTTTATGTTAACTAAGTGTGGGTTATCCGTTAGTTATCCATTATATATTCAAAAATAAAACATTATCAATTTTAAAAATGTCATCAAAATATCTTTTATATGTATACAAGTACTTTAGGATGACTACATTATCTTCACAAAATATTCCAAATTTGCACATAAGGTGATTTTTTAAGCATGCTTATCCCATTTTTAAACCTGTACAAAGCTTAAATATGCATTTTTCCTTGTGTTATTTAAAACACAAATACTTCTACATCATTTATGGGAGAAATTATTTTTTTACAATTCATAATTTCCGCGACTTTTTAGAATGTTTAGTTTTCTCAAATGGCTATTGCTTACAACTTAAAAGTTCATATTCTGAAAGGCAGTATTTTTTTTTCTTATTTTGATATTAAAATTTTTAATATTTGACAAATAGTTCAAAGAAGATATAGATAAATATTTAAAGTAGCGAAAGTAAATGTTATTTAAGTAGTATCCCTGGTTCCCCACTCTGCTGTGGCTAAACTATAAATTTTTATATCTTTTAAACAATTGGTCGAAAAAAAAGTTTATAAAATTTCGTTTTTAAAACAGAATGGACTTTTCAGAGTATAAAATAAAAAGTAGTAGTTGAGGAAAATAAAAAGTTTTGAGATAACCACCTAGATAAAAATAGTAAAACTTTACTTATGTCATAAAAATGTAGATTTATTTGTATTTTGAATTGCTCGTGAAAACATATCACATAACATAAAATTGAAGTGAACATGCTTGATAAATGTTCCTGTTTAGCTATAATATTATAATTATAGTTTATAATTGTTTAAATATATTTTTATAATAACACATAAAATAAATAGAAAATTTTGCAAAAATAAGTGTTAAAGATATAATTATATATATATAGGACTCAAATTTTTAAATTTGAAATTTTATATTACAATTGTAGAAAAAATTCAAAATAGCAATTTTGTGAATCTGATTTTTAGAACAATATTAGGTGCTTAAATTTTTAATAAAGATAACTTTCTATGATTTTTTAAATTTGCGAAGAATTTAATAATATTGTTAAATAAGTCATGATAAAAATTGTTATTATCATTACTATAACGTATTTGACAAAAACTATTAAATTATTCGCAAATCTAAATAATAATCGTAGAAAATGAATGGATTAACCTTTACTAGAGATTTAAATTTTTCTAAAAATCAAATTTAGTCATGATAATATGTTGTTTAAAACTTCTTTATTATTTAAACTCTTTATATAAAATAGAAGATTCTGTGTTATATCATTATCAAATTTCAAGTAAAACGTATATCAACAAGTAAAATCCTATATTTTTATATAAATATTATAATAAATCTGAATAAACTAACCCTTTATGGGGGCTGGTGTCGTGACACAGTGTCGGAGAGTGTAATTTCCATATTATTACAATATTATGATTGTTGTTCGTATGCAAAATTTAAGAACGTAGCTACGACTTTAAAATAGTTATTACTTGTTGTGTGTTATAAACTTTAAAACTAAGTCATCTTTTAAGTAGTTTTCTCTTGTAATCTCGTTTTTTTTTTTTTGTTTGAACATTTAATTTCTCGGGACAATTTATATTAAAAAAAAATATTACGTTTACCAGCTATTCGAAATTGTTAAATTAAAATGAGAATAATGTACTGTAAACAAGTATTATTATCTCTTTGTGTACCTACATTTTTATCTTCCACTAATTTTCTGCACCTGTAAGTGATTAAATATTTATATTCAACAAATAATTTTATAATATAAACAATAGGTATACAATTTCCTTAAATTGTTCTTGTTCTAATGTAACAGTTAAAATATACAATAATAAAAAATATGTCATAAAAGAGGAAACGTTTGAAAATATAAAACGCTCTATAATAAATTAGAGGTACCTACTCGAATATTATGTAGATTAAAATATATACAATACTTAATAATTGAGAAAAATGTATCTATTAGTTGTTTATAATCATCATTAATGCGTTGATGTAAGATAAAAACGAAAAAAATGTTAGTGAAAGTACTATCTATTTTACAAATTTGAATTAAAAAGTCAATATTCAAAGTGAAAATAAAGATTTTCGTTAATATTTTGACTCTGAACGAGACTAAAAAAAAAAAAAACCTGATTATTTTTTTTTTCGCTTCTTTTTCTGTGCTGATAGTAAAAACCATATTAATTTTATAATGATGTTTATTGTTTTTATTTTTAGATTCTGAATAATGTGAAGAAGTTAATACTTTTACTATGATTTTTGAAACCGGATTCGCCTCTAGTTGGTACTTTAAAGAGATAAATATAGGACTTTGAAAAAATTGGAAATTTCTCACGTTTCGTTAGTATCTATTTAATTTAATGTCTGGATACTAAAACCTGAAAATTTAATAAAAACATACTTATATGTATTACTAATGGTACTTAAAAAAAAAATCTCGAAAATCGTAAGACAAGTTATTATTTCTGTCTGAAACAGTGGTTCTCAACCTTTTAATAGTTATCGCCCTCCCCTGAAAAACAAAATATTTATTAACGCTCCCCTCCCCCCCAAAAAAAATGCTGTAAGCTATTTGAAAAGTGTATAAGTTAAAAACATATGTATAATTGGCGTTTCTAACACTGGGTTGGCTTTTAATATCTTATTAGTTGAATTCTTGAGTCTGCAAAATGCAAGGGACTTATGAACCGTTGAAGAACTATTAGGGACAAAATATCAAAATATTCTCATAAGAACGCCGAAATGCCAAAGATTCGTTGGTAGTTTATGAATTAATGAAAATAGATTTCTATTGTTTAGAGTATTTTTAGAAAGACATTTATTACCTGGCACACACACACACACACACACACACAAACATACAATTATCGAGTACCCATAATTATAAACAAACATTTGTTAAATATAATGATGTATTACTTTATATTAATTGTAACTACGCTCGAAATCGAAATCTTTTAATTGAAGGAATGATTTATGGTTTTTTTTAAATGCAATATACCCACCAAGAGGATCCTATACCCAACGAGTGAAGTATGTCCGGCTTTTTTACTACTATTATTGTTATCATCAATTTTGAATCGATGCCTATTTTAATATTAACATAATTATGTTGTATAATTAAGTTCAAGAAATTCATATAATAATTAGTATTTGGCCATTTGCTTATGACTTTGAAAAAAGAATGATCCTATTTTTATGGTTGAAATTTATTATTTTGCACCACACAATATGAAAATATATTATGTATTTTGCGCCAAAATTAGAAATAAATTTTATTATTTTGCGCCACGACAGAAAAAGAATCTAAATGTCCCCCCCCCACGTTACACAGCAAATCGAAGGATGTACAATAGATTGTGCGGAGCAGAGTGACGGTGCCGAGGTGCGTGGCGACGGGTGCTAAAACACGCGCAGAAACTGTAGATTTAGTTTTATGTGATGCAAATTACATGACGTCCTTTTATTTATTTTTATGTGGCGCAAATTACAACCTTAAAAAGCGGCGCAAATTACAAGAATTAATTTTTAAACGTTGCGCAAATTACATATTTATTTTTTTCTGAGTCGTTTTCGGCGCAAATTACATATGTCCTCCGATTGAGCACGACCTGAGGCACGAACTTTTACCATAGGGCATAGGCGTAAATATTGGAAGGCTAAGCCTCCTTCCTCTCCAAAAAAAAAAAACCACTCAAAACCCTTCAAATTTTTTTGAAAATTTCTTAAAGTTAATGTCTATATAGGGAGAGGGGAGGCTAAATCAAAATACAAAAAAAAAAAAACATGTTAGTCCCAAAATGTTTTATCTTTATTGTGCTATTACTATAGAGCCAACACATAAAATCTATAATAATGTGTGAAATATTTCGTCCACTCAGGGAAAGGATTCATAGCCACTGGGCCTGGATTCTCAACATTTTTTTTGTCAAAGTACAAAATTTATGATGCTATAACAATAAAAATAGTTAAATGGATTAAACGGTCCGCTGTTCTCGGTAAACTATAAAAACTGCCTATTAGGATAACATCAAAAAATAGATTATACTTTTTCTGTATTGAGTACTCTCTGTACATACTTTTTAGATTCTGAACGAAGTGAAGAAGCTAGTGTTTTTACAATGATGTTTATTTTTTTTTTCTGTGTACAACTTTTCGTATAGAAATACTTGTCCAAAAGTTTCGATCAATAACTTTTTGAAAC
>JAIPRM010001929.1:0-33689 GCA_025469315.1 Stegophylla sp. TES_Ste_2020 | reverse complement strand
AGAGGGCATAAAATTAATTTCTCAATTCTTCAATTTTTTTTTTTTTTTTATTGACAAAAACGACTCGGAAACCATCATTTTTTGATTCGAACTATATGAAAATTTAAACATAGATAGGAAATCATATAAGAAAGATTTTGGCGCAAGAAAATTTTTGACATTTTTCTAACATTTTTTTTCTCATTTTTTTTTTTTATATTAACTTCCTTCGTTCAGAATCGTTTTATTGAAGAAATTATTTATCGTTTCTTTAAAATTCAATACACCCGTCAAGAGAATCCCACTCGATGTGCGAAAAACACCCCGACGAGCGAAGTACACACTTTTTGTTATTATAGTATTATACCTACCTAAAAAAAGTTAAAATAGTTCAACTACCGCAGAGGAGATCTTAAATATATTATTTAAATAACAAATTATATAAACGATTAAAACTTTTATATTTTGTTAGATGGATAGATCAACATAATTCAATAATTATTTTTCTTGGGTATTATGTCATAACTCATAGTTGCAGATGGTTTAAAAGAAATTTTGCATTTCTCTTGATTAGTTTGTTTCATCGGGACCGTATTAATTTGTAAGTACTAAGTGCTATAAAACAACCACGATTTAATGTTGGGAAAAATTTTGAGAATGTGTTTAATATTCAATAAATTTCTTCAGACGTAAAATATATATCTGGATTCAGATAAAAGCTATTCAAACCGCTTAAGACTTATGAAATTTAAATTAAAACTTAACATTTAATGCAGAAGACGAATTAAAAAATTATTTTAAATAATGTTAAATCTTAATGCGATGCCTTAAATATTTAAATTTCGATTTCTTTTACAATTTATAAATAAATTTGCTGTAAGATTATTATAGAATTTCTTTATTCATTTCATTTATATTTAATTTTTCATATCGATTGAATAAGTGATTTTTATCTCACAAATTATACTTGAAAATCTGAACATTAATATTCTACCATCCAATAATATACTTAACGAATAAAAACTTCTCGGCTAGTTGAAATGTACCAAGTGATTTAGATTGTAGCGCATTATAAAAGTTGTTGGTGAAATTAAAACGTGGCCAAAAAAATTTGTAGAAACTTAAAATGTTATAAAAAAAATTCTATTAACACGCTTCAACAAATGTGTACAATTTTTCTACCTATTTTTAAACTTCTACAGAATTTAGCAATACTAGTAACTCCTACTAATGAATGATCTTTTCCGACGTTAAAAAAAATTGAAAATATATTTGCAAAATAGCCACAACATAAATATGTTTAATATGTTTAGCTCTTACTTATGATGTTCTTCGATTAGTTAATGAAGTTAATTGAAGTTTAATGCATATGTTACTTTGGTAAAAAAATTATGGATTAAATTATTACTTCACATTAAATTTACTTTTAAAATAAAATCTGATTAATTAATCGAATTCGTATTGAAACTAACATTTTAAATCATAAACAATATGTTTTTTTTTAATACTCGAATTAACCATAAAGCATAATTAACCTGAGTAAATGTACATTTAATCGTAATCAAAAATGTTTAATAACCCAAAACACCTGCATTTTCATTTATTAATGTAACCTGAATAAATGGCTCAGGTTCAAAGCCATGGTATATAGCATTATTGTATAAACCTCAACTTTCCCCTCACCATGGCTATACCACTGAGTGAATTTATTAACAAAATTTGTAAACCCCTCCCTTGAGAATATCCTGGCTACGCCACTGAGGGGAACTTGTTGACATCAAGCAAAACTGATAAAATCGGCTTGCATCCATAAGAAATGTATGTGAGAGAGAGAAAACCCTCGAAATCGCTGTAATCTCTCTTGACTTTTGCGCTGCATTGATAACAGCTGGTTATTATTCCAAAACATGGATGCCTCCCGAGGGCCTCCAATTAATTTTTAGATATTAACTACTAAAATCTCTGAGTAGAGTAAAATAATAAAATATAATACCTAGCATAATATATAATGATATACTTTTTGTTTGTATAATAAAACATACAACATTTGCAATATTGATTTGAGAGCCTTTATGTACTTTTATCCTGATGAGTACAAACATTAATAAAAATGGATAACATACATTTAGTATAAATGTGTTAAGAAACAAAATATGAAAACAAGAAAAATATAATATTGAAATTTAATATTTAAATTAATAATTGTAATATATTTACCTAGAAATATTTGATAGGTTACAAGTCACTAACGAATATGTATTGTTAACAATCTAAAAAGAGTAAAACATACATTATACTATAATATGTATTTTTCACTCAATGAGTAAACATTTTGTTTATCAAACTTTAAGTATTAAATGTCAAATTAACTCAACATTTGTTCTTACTAAACAATTAACATTTTAAGGTCATCTACGATATATTTTAATGATAAAAAGTACATCAAATATACCTTTCTGCAAATCAATTTTTACAGTTTTGTCTTGAACAGGAAAGTCACCAATGAGTATGTAATTGAATATTCTGTTCAGCTTTAATGTTAATGTCTACAGATTTGATTATAATAATTATTCATCTATAGTTTAAAACTCTTTTAACTAAGCTTTATTATCTATTGCAGTATTATTTTAATCATTATTTCTTTACCTCAATATTATATAAACAATTTTTAGTTCACTAAAAAAAAAAAAATGATTTCAATTTTAAATAGTAGTTATTAAAAGTACTCAAATAGGTAATCACTGAAAAATTATAGAAAACAATGTACATCCGACTTTTTAAGTAAGTATACTGTATTTGTAATTATGTACTTCTCAATATTTTGTTTTATATTATTTTTGTTATTGTACGTTATACACATGTATTAGCCTACCAAAAATATCTGGATCATCAATCTCCTCCCTCTTAACATCAAGACCTAGTATGGAATAACTTAACTCACCTCAACTTTATCCTAAAATTATATCATTTTGGAATTTCTAACCTACCAGATGGTTTCTGCAATTTCTTTCCATAATTTTCTTTGATAAATTCACCTTTAAGATTATTTTCTTAGGCATCAAATATAGTCAAATATATTGCCACTATTTTAGTAAAAATTTCATCTTTATATATATTAATCTTTTTAATATTTACATTATTTTTTTTCTTTTATATGTATATTCAAATATAGGTACAGTACAAAAACATAAAAATATTATGTGGAACACAAAAAAGTATAACTTCAGATCAAATCAAAACTTAATCTGAACATTTATTTAATTGCTAACCAAATGATAAAATATTGTAAATATATTTACAATCACACTTATAGTTTAGATATTATGTAATTCATACTGTCATAAATTTATATATATTTTTTTTATTGAAAAGATAATTTTTAATTTAACTCTTTTTTGTGTCTGAACCCTTTCTTGTGCGACTGATTAGTATCAAATAAACTAATCACCTAAATCATTTTAAGCAAATTAAGAGAAGATTTCCTTTTTTAGTTTACTTTTCGGTAACTCAATGATATTATTAAGTACAAATATAAAGTAACCTGAGAGTTAAGTTATATTTTTTTAATAAATCAGAATGAATATGTAATTATTAAAGATAGCATACAGTAATAATTGATAGGAATTATTTTAAAAAACCCAAAGGTATTTTTTAAATTTAATCTTACTCTCCAAAATATTGTCTAATATTATAATGTTAAATTAAACTCTACACTTGGCCACCGTACATGTTGTGATATTATTGAAAGATATTTAGTGGAACAAACCCATACAATACTGTTGTAAATGTAAATTTAATTATTTCCAAAAGAGAGTAGTAGTGTGCACTAAACGTAATTTTTCTTTTTAAGCAGTAGAAACAAATTAAAATTATATTATATAATACAAATGACAACTTTTGTTTAAGAACTCAAAGTACAATTTTATCCTACAAGTAAAATATACTGAATTTTAGTGCTATCAAAAATTTACCAATCATGTTTATTTAGTCGTTTAAGTAGGGGTGGACTCACCAAAATTTGACAAAAAAGACTCAGAAACCATCAGTTTTTGATTCAAACTTTATGAAAAATATGGGTAATATTTTGGCACAAAAAAAAAAAAAAAATTGAAAATGTAAAAAAAAAGATTTTTGACACTATTTTTCAAAAAAAATTTTTTATTTTTTTCAGTATCACTTTCATATGGAAATACATGTCCAAAGGTTTTAACCAGCAAATTTTTGAAATTGAATTTGCTTCTAGGTGGTACTCAAGAAAAGTAATTTTTCAAAGTTCTTAATTGTTTTCTCAAAATTTGACAAAAAAGACTTAGAAACTATCTTTTTAAAACCAAAATTTTATAAAAATTTGAACATAGATAAGATAATAATATGAGAAATATTTTTAAAAGAAAAATATGTAATGTGTCACTTTTTTTTCTTATATTTTATTTATTAGATAAAAAAAGATAAATTAAAGTAAAGTAGAGTAAATTAAAGTCTAGTATAGACAAGAAAGCCGGACATACTTCACACCACGAATATTCTTTGCTCTTCGGGTCACATACTCTTGGTGGGTGTTGAAAATGATAACTATTATTGGTCTTTATATTATTAACTTCCTTCCTTCAGAATCCTCTTATTGAAATGATTTATTGATTCTTTAAAATTCTACATATCCACCAAAAGTATTTGATCCGAGGATCCTGCCATCTTGTCTATACTTCATTTATTTATAATTTACTTATCTTTGTTTTACTTTATTTTCCTATACATTTTATTTTTAAATCTTAATTATTCATTATTTTACACAAAATTTAATGGGCCTACTAAGCAACTGATCTTATAGACAAAAAAAAGCGTCGATTTTCTTATTTTAATGCCCTTATATTAAGTAATAATTTACAACATTATTCAATTTATAACCTAAACTTAAGTTTATTACAACTGGGCTATGGGAAATACAAAAAATAACTAATAATATTGGGCAATAATCAACAAATTTGGTGCAATTTAGCTAGTAAATATTTATATTAGAAGATTGTTACAAAACAAATATAATATATGTATATAAATATAAAGTATAATATATATAATAATTCAAACAAATGACAAATAATTTTATAATCTTAAAAGAAAAAAAAAATTTAAAATTATATAGAAAAAAAAACAATTACAGACAAATAAAAAATTTCAAGGATAAACAAATGTCAATGTATACTTATTACTAACCAGAAAAAAGATATACATATTTTAATTATAATACATGACTTATGTATTAAAATTCCATAATCAGAGTTTGATCATAGTTAAAGTTTCATAACTTTTATCAGTCGTATAATTGGATTATAATTTACTGAATACAAATTTATTATACATGAATCATTAAGTTACAATAATTATAAATAGTAACTTAAAACTTTAATATTAATCAGAATTATCTTCATTGTCATTATTTTGTGTCAATATTCTGTTGAGGGCAGCAATATATTGTGGTGTACGATGGTAAACATGATTCTTCTTGTGAAACAATTTAGGCCTTTTACGCTTTTTCTATAAAATTAATAAGCACTTTTAGTATTTTATATATGTTATGCATAATACTCAAACATTTACTGAAGAATATCACAATTTTTGAAAGGAAAGAAATACCCGATAAATGTTTATAACTTAAAATATTTAGTATATCTTAGCCATTATTAATAAATGTTTTGAATGAAACTATACAACTACTCAGGTCTGATATAACATTTTACAAAAGAAATGTATGTATTTTGATTCTCAGAATTAAAAATTTGGATCTATTCAAAGTGAAATTTTATTCAATCATGTATGGTAGTTAAATGTATATTCAGATGTGTATGAAAAGAAAAGTACACGGGTTATTTTAAATTACACAATATGATATATATATTCACATTATGATGGCTCTTGCATTAAAAGTGATTTATTTTTATTTTTTTCTATGTAGAAGAAAAATTTCAGTTGGGTGATAAATTTTAAAGAATGTATTAAATGTATAAATTTATTGGGTTTTTAACATTAAACAATTGATTTATAATAACTTAAGTAATTTAGTAAATAACTTTTAAGATTTTAATACAAAATACATATTTTAAATGGATTATTAACTATTTTATCACAGTATAAATATTTCTTAACTAGTATTTAGATCAGGCATGTAAAACTTGAGACTCTCGTCGACACTTTTACGCAGTCTCTAATTTTATTTCAAACAAAGAGCAAAAAACTGCTAAGACAAAGTTCAAGAAATAAGATACATAGTTAAATTTGATGATTTTGTCGAAAAAAAATATGAATATTAAGATTTTTGCAACCTGCATCTCTATTGAAATATTTTGGTCAATCTAATACTTTGATGTTGATATGCCTGACTTAGATGATCAAATATCATAAGTGATAAGAAAGTTCTTTTTAATTATGGCGTAGAATACATTTTATATATATATATATATATTTTAAATACTACTTAATATTAAAACAATAAAGTCAAAATATAGTTACCCTTCTCTTTTCACCGCGTTTAGTCATGGGAGCTGGAGTTAAAAGATCTGATGAAGATTGTTCTGAATGTTCTGCAAAATATTTTTACAAATAGTTATAAATTTAACACTTGACTGTAATGTTTATTAAAAACAAAAATATTAAATCAATTAATCAATAACCTTCAACAACCATGCTGTTATGTAAAAGATTAAACTTGACAATATCATGCAATTTTGTTATTCCATTTTTTCTATAGTAAATCAATTCTTCGCGACGTTTTTTCAGTAAATATTCTTGTTGTAGTCGTATATTTAATGACCACAATTCAACTTCACATAAATAACGAGTAAATTTTTTTAATTGGTTTTCAATCCCTATTATATTTCTATAAATGAAAAAATTATTAAATAAAAATCAATTATTAATGCAGAAAACATGCATGATTAACATACTTTTCTTCTAATGTTAATCTTCGTTTTGGTTTATCTTTAGAGAAAAAATATTTATCCATCAATTGATAATCATGAACAACTTTTTTGGCGTATGTACGCTCATGTAAACGGTCACAATACATATCGATGCAGGCAAGATTATAATCTACAAAATAATATTTTATTTAATAAAGAATACCCATTTTAAAATATTTTGTTGACTTCCACATTAAATATCAATTTTTCAACTAATTAAAAAATTATATTTACCATCTCCAAAATCATTCCACTCTGATATAATGCTTAAAACTGCTTCTGCATTATTATCAAAATCATTTTCCTATAAAAGTATAAAAATGATAATACTTGGAAATAATATTTAAAATAAAACAAATACATACCAATTCAAACTCGTCTCTTGTTGGATTGAACCCAATTTCAGCATATTGCAATTTAGATAAACCCGATAAATTTGGAACTATTTCATTTACTTTAAAATGACGTGTATGATCTACCAAATTTGGTTTCTTAACTGTGGCCCATGTAAGTCTTCCAATAGTGCCATCCAAAAAATATTTTGCAAATAGTTGTTTAAATTCTATTTGTTTGATAAATAAATTAAAAAACATTAAAAGCATATTTTATTTAATACTGAAAGTTTAAATATAAATGTTTAATTTTAAACTATAATATATTGTAGGACAACACTAGTAATATGGTAACATTTTAGTAGGTTAGGTATCCATAAAGTTCAGTATTATCCAGTGTCATACACTCTCACTTTTTGCTTGACAGTTACAAGAGTTAGTTAGACATGTTTTTGTTTAATTGTATTTATGTTATAATTTTAAGTCATACTGTGTTGTTTTTTGGATGATAAAGAATAGTCAGTTCAGTAATATTGTTCAGTCTCTTTAAATATTCAATTTCTCACTAAACTTAAGAATTATCATAGCTCACCTGCTGGAGATCGATTTACTATGTTCTTTGGTAACTCATCCCAACACCCAAAAGAATATTGTTCTGCAAAATCTAAAATTTGCTTGAGTTCATCTCCAGTCCACCCATCATTCGTGACTACATATTGTCCAGGAGGTTTGTGACTCTTTAAAATAAATATTTGATCAAATCAATAATTGAAAATCAATACTTGTAAAACCATTAAAATTATTACCTTCATAAAAATATTATTCACTTTTAATTACACTAATTACAAAATTAAATTAGATTATTTACAGACAAATAACATATGATTAGAAAATTAATTTATATTTAAGTATTTTTACATGACACTTTATTTTTAATTGACTTTTATTATTTATATTTATGTCATATTAGCTTTCTTTGTAATAAATATTGGTACAGGTACTACATACATATTTTTTTATGAATAATTTTGAATTTGGTATAAAAGATAATAATATATAAATATAATATAAAAATTGTAAGATGATTTGAAAATACTTAATGAAAACAATCATGATTCTAATCATAGGCATGCATACTGACAAAATAATAAAATAAAAAACTTTGTTTTTATTAAACAATTTACTTACCAACATAACAAAATTGATCTTAGAGTTATAAAATATAATAATAATATTATTTTGTGGTAAAAATTTAATAAGAATAATAGTTTTAAACCCAATGTGAAATTTAAAATTAACTAATAACAGTTTTTGAGGAAAACAATGGATTTTTATATGAAAAAATATTATTCTTGTTCTAAAGTTTTAATACTATCCATATATAAGTATATAAATAATACCTACTAACAACTAAAAATCATCAAATTTACAGACAAAATCACAAAATGCAAATATTTTTAGCTTTATGAGTAATTAAATAACAATTCATTTGTGAAAGTAAATACCTATTGAATAGTACATGCACCTAAAATGTAATCATAAAATATAATATTTTTATGTGATAGCTGATTTTCAAATATGAATAATAATAAAAACTATAAATTGAAATATAATTTAACAGGTAAATATATTGATAGTGGAAAGGCACGAGGTCGTAAACAACATTTTCCAAAAATGTAACATTGTACAGTAAGAGCAAAAAACTAAATCGTCATTTCGTTTTTTTTACAATTTTAAACTTTCTATAATTAATATCCAAATTACGCCAAAACTTATAAGGAAGGAATATGTTTGAAACAAGTTTTTTTATAAAATATAATTCACCAAAAGTTAAAAATTGTAATATTATCAAAACATATGATACATTTGAAATTGGCGTTTATGACGATAATTACTGTTGAAGTTACCATACCTGTATTTGGTAGAATTTAACACTGGTACAATTTTGTCTGTAGTAAACACCAAATCTGCACTAAACGACATATTTATTTTGTTTAATTATGGCGTTTATGTTTCTCAAATATTTAGTCAAGCTGTTTATGATAATAAATAGCCTTTTATGACAAAATTTCAAAGTGATTATAAACAACTGCTAAATTATCATAGAAATACCAGTGCTAGATGTACAGATGCTTTCCACTATTGATATATAGTATATTGAAACATAATATGCATAATGGTACTTATTTTTAAAGTTATTTGTAAAAAAAAAAAAAAAAACAGTTGAAAAATCTTCAAATAGGAATACAAAAAATGTATAAAAAATAGAAATGACAAAATTGTAAACATTTTTTACTCAAGAATAAAAAACATGAAACAACAAAAAGATGTTTTAATTTTAAAGTATATTCAGCTTTTTTGTGTATACTTTACTTATATTTTTGCTTTGCTTTACATTACTTTACATTATTATGTATCCTTTTTTTTTTTATTTAATAAAAAAAGAAAAGGAAAAAATGCAATTTTACTAAAAATAAATATATATAATAATATAAACTTAAAATAAATCAAATAAAATTTGATGGAAAAAAAAAGTAGTTAGATTTTTTATACACATTTTCAACATTTTTTACGCCAAAATATTTCTCAATTTGTGTTAAAATGTTCATTACAGTTTAGATTAAAAAAATAAATAAATAGTTTCTGAGTCATTTTTATCAAAAGTTGGGTAGTTTTCCTAAATTTTGTTGAAAACAATTGAAAAATTTTAAAAATTACCTCTTTAAAGCAATATCTATAGGCGGATTTGGTTTCAAAAAGTTGCTGGTCAAAACTTTTGGACAAGTATTTCTATACAAAAATGTGTACACATAAAAAAATAAATATAAAATAAACATCATTGTAAAAACACAAGCTTCCTCGCTTTGCTCAGAATCTAAAAGTTAGTTATCTTTTTAAAGCAACACAGATGAACAGGTATACTGTACTAAGTTTATAACAATTTAATTAAAATAAAACGCTTAAATTGTAATGGTAGTTACTGTATTGAAATAGGTAAGGCTTTGTAATACGGCTTTACACATTGCATTGTACATAAAAAAATATTTTAATTTTTCGTAGGTACCTACCTATATTTTCTATTTTATTACACAATAACGTACAATATTTGAAACAATTTTAAAAAGTAAGTTTACCTTTTACAAACAAACAAACAAAAATATACACTTACATTAAATACTCATACTAATTGTGATTAATGTTGTTGGAAACATGTATTGGTGACAAAGATACTTTAGTTTCAGCTCAACTTGAAGTTTTAATGGTTATCATTACTTATTTAAGATAAATGTTTAGAAAACATGATTGATAGTTTTATGTACCTATTAGTTATTTTAATACTAAATAATTAACATGTTATGAAAGTCCACTTTGCCAGTAAAAAAGTCCCCAGTAAAAAAGTCACCAACAATTATTTAAAATCAAGAAAAAAAGTTTTTTCTCATTTTAATAATTTATATGTATTACTTATTACATGGTGTAATATCAGTGGTTCTTAAACTTTTTTCAAATTGCGGAACACTTAACATTATATAAGATTTTTGCGGAACACAGTCGCAAAATAAAATTGTTTTTATTTGCATGTCTTAAATCTTATTTTAACTAAAAATTAGAGAAAGTAAGGAACAGATTAAAATAATAATTTTTAGATTCTGAACAAAGTGAAGAAGCTTATGTTTTTACAATGATGTTTATTATTTTTTTTTTCTTCCTTTGTGAACACTTTTTCGTATAGAAATACTTGTCCTAAAGCTTTGATCAGCAAATTTAAAGATCCAAAATCGAACCTAGATGGTACTTTAGAGAGGTCATTTTCAAATTTCTCAATATTTTTTTCAAAAACGTGAAAAAACTGACAAAAATGACAATCGCCGGAATTTTCGTAAAATTGAAAATTGCTTTTTAATATAACTTCAAAAATAATACACCTAGAAACTTGAAACTTTTACTAACTACTAAAAATGGTTATGAGAACATTTCATAAAAATTTCAAAAAGTTTTAATCAATTTTGAGTTAAGTACAGCATTTTGAAAATTTCTCAATTTTGTTAATTTCTATGTAATACAATTTTTGATTTTTAATATTAAGTCTTGAAAATTTAATGTGATCTCACTGATATGTGTCTAATTGACCTGAAAAAATCTTAAAAATCATTATTCAACTTTTTTTTTTATACCCGTTTGAAATTTAGTTTTACCTAAACTTTAAAGTATATAAAAGAAAATTGGCCAAACCAATTGTTTTGAAATTTGGTACCTAGATAGAGAGTTTCATTGCAAATAAATGCCTACATTTCTTAAGGATAAAGAATTAAATATTTTACAAGGGTAAGACTGAAAAAAAACAGAAGTTTATCATGAATTTTATTTCTAGATAATGAGCACACTAAATAGTAGGTATTGTTATTCGCTTATCTTATCCTACGTATTTTTCTATTTTTCGACGCTAAATTTAATATGATGCAAGTCGGTAATTACACTGTGACTTTTAACTGCCACCCAAATACATTTCTCGAGGACGTGACGCCTTATCAGTTATCACAGATTACACAGACTGCCATGTATATGTTACACTGAATTCGACAACGCAAACACACAAACACACAATATTCAGGTACCTACTCAACATTACAACTCGACTCGAAAAATATTATACAAAATACACTACTCACCCAACACTATTAAATAACAGTAGTTATTTGTTAAATATATCTAACCTAACCTACTAATTCATATTTATATTATTAACTTCCTTCGTTCAGAATCATTTTATTGAAGAAATGATTTATCGTTTCTTTAAAATTCAATACATCCATCAAGAATATCTCAACTGACGTGCGAAGAATACCCCATTGAGCGAAGTACACATATTTTTAAATGTGTGTAAGTACTTTTTAAAATTACATACATAATAAAAATCAATGTAAAAATAATAACAATTTATTTTACATTTCAATTATCCGGAGAATCAGCATTCTTATATTGTACTTATCTTTTCATTATTTCAATTAATAAAATAACAGACCATAATAATGTTAGTTATTCCCATTTTATTCTGTTCATTCACAATAATTTATAGGTATAAAATTAAGAATGTAAATTAATAAATCATCAATATTAACTAAATAAAATTTGGTGACTTCTAGAAATCATTTTATACATTAATCTATAAATTCTTATATACGTTTTATTCCATATAGAAACTGCGTAGAAAAATAAAACAAATATAAGAATAAAATATTTAATAATTTAAATACCTAAGTTCTTTATAAATATATCAAATAGAATAAAAATAATTAGGAACTTGGTATAAAATTTATTTTAATTAAAAATTAAAATAAATATCTTCATTTATCTTATGTAAAGTTAAAAATTTAATGGAAAAAAAAATTATCTCTATAATGAATGGAGATTACTATAATTATAATTAGATTTATTAAAATAAGTTTAATTGTTTTAATTTCATCAATATGTTTAGTTTGTAATTATGAACAGCATATTAAATTACTAATAATGGTATTATGTATAAAAATTACAATGATACCTATCAATCAGTGTTTTGCTAAGTTGTATTTCACCAATACCAAAATTAGTACATTGTATTTGTCAGTTGTCAAAGTCCAAATTACAAATACATTTTGTTCTATGTACCTACTATCAAAATACTAAAGGACCAAAGAATTTATATTTTTCCTGAACTTGAATTACAAAAGTACTAAGGGCTACCAAACACTGATTTCAACCACTTATTTACCAAAATAAAATAGGTAAATTTCATTTTAAATGTGACAATTTGGTGAGATTCCAACTAAAATGAGACGACCATATTGAATAAATAAAATAAAACATGCTTACTTTTAACTTATATCCATGACAATTTTTATGATCACCAATTTCTGCTCCATGGCTAAAGCACTGTAAAATAAAAATGAATTGTAGAATTGTAAAAAAAAATTGTAGATTACGAGATGTTACAACAGATAGTAATATTATGTTACAAAACAAAAAACCTGATATTTGATGACAGGTACTTACAGACAAACACAATTGAAAGTATGAACATTCCAAACACACTACAGTCAAACTGTCAATGACATCTTGACAATATGTACAAGTGTTGTCCATAGTTATGACGACTTGTGAGTTATGTTGAAGATTATAACACTTCTATGTACTGATCAAGCGTTCCTCGGGATGAACAAAAGAGTAACAATTATATTTTACTGTAGGTACAATCGTGTTATCACCGCGATCCGTGCTGCAATGACGCTACGAGCTTGTGTCGTCGATTCGTCGTAAATAATAAAACGTAGAGTGAAATATAGTGAGCACGCACCAACGTCACTTATGCAGGTAACCAAAGCACAACGCACCGCGTCAAACCGTCGGTTCGGCCGTGCATTGTCTACGTAAGGGAAACTGGAAAGTAACAAAATCGGAACCAACTATCCGCGGTAGTCTTAGCGAGCGATCAACATTTCAGTGCGAATCAGCCTTGCGCTGGTGGTGTTTTCTACTGATGCCGGACAGCGTGCAAATCGAGACGACGTTGATTCGATTTCTGTAACGTGGACAACAACCAGCTAGCTTGACGCGGGACGAAATACCGGTGAAATTCTAGAAATGTTACGAGGACTTAAAGAAAACGCTTGGCGCGACAAGCGACGAGGACGCGAGCGTGTACGCTATCAGAAAACACGAAAAACGGTTTGAGTCATTGATAACAAGCTGTGACGACGACGGCAGCCGCGGCCGTTTGGTAGAAACGACGGTTGTAATAAACACGGTTGTATATCTACAACCGTGGTAGAAACAATAAAACGAAACGCGGTAAAACACGAAACAATACCAACCAGTGTTCCAACGGTGACATACGATCAATCGACAAACTGTCCCACATTACTACTTGTTCTACTCATGATAAACTAAAGTTTAGTTAATCATGGATCTACTGAGATCGATATTGTAGCTTATCCACTTTGGTGGCACTATAAACATAGTCGAGGGTGGACCATGGCCAAATATTTTGCCACGATTTATTTGACCATGGGGTGGATATATCATCCACCTTAGGACATAGTCATGGATTAAGTTCCTAGTCCGTGGGCGTAGTATTCTATGGTGGTGGCGACAGCGATAACGTATCACTCGTTGTTATGTATCAATAATAATTATCAGAATTACTTTTCTATGCTTACGCGCTTAGATCATGTACTTATCTACGCTTAGATGATCCAATTTTTCGCGTTTGCTCTAAATTTAAGCATTTTATATATTTGTGCCCTTCTCTTCTTGATCTACTAGATTTGGTGTAAAACGCTATTCCACTTTTGTTTATTTACATTAATATTTAGGTACAAAATACATTAAGAAGCCCACACTAATATCAGTGCTTAGAAGATCCAAATTTAAACTTTAAAGGAACTCTTTCGATTTTATTCCTTTTTAAGGAACATCACTACCTAGAACAATGTTACTTAAAAAAAATAATATTACTGTAAACGAAATCATTGTTTCATTTTGGTAAGAATAGGAATTAATTTCTATTCTAAAAAAATCTATTAAGGTACTTCAATGTAACACGCTACAAATATTGAATATTCAAACATCTTATTTCAGAAATATTACATTAGCCAGTATGGGGAAAGTTAATTTTAAAAAGTAATGAAATTATATTACACATAACATTCAAAATTAAATCACTTCCACGTCGTCTAAAATAATTTTTATCACGTTACTTTAACTTTTGATTTATAAAGTTAAGTATAATAAATAAACTTAATTTTTCTTAATGTTAAGTCAAACTTCAAAACTCACAAAATATATTTTTGCAGTGTACATTATGAAAGATAATAACACTGATGTAAAGTACTATTCACGGTTTGAAAAATATGTCGTAGGTACTGACTGTGTGAAATGGATACTACTAATTATCAATATTCTGTTAATTATAATTATACTTGTAGGTATGTAATAACAATTATTTACAAAACTTTATTTAGAATGAGTAATGACAATAGGCGTAGGCAGGGGGACTAAAGAGCTAAGCCACAACTATACCTCAAAGAGCCACCCACAGTTTTTATAATATTTATGTGTCATTTTAATATAGTCTCATTACAAATTAAAGTTTACTAAGTTCTAACAAACATTTGATAGATACACCTTAAGCGATTAGAATAAAAAATTTAGGGGCTAATCGGTTAACAAGTTTATTTATTCGATTTAACCCCCTAAAAGCATTAACCTTTTGCGACTTTCAAAATTCAGAAGAACCTCGTTAAGACACTTTCGCTTAATATACGGATTTTTTCAGATACCAGATACTTGTATATCTTTTAACATTGAAAAAAACATGTATAATAAGCCACTGCATAATATGCTTTTTTTCTGGCTACTCAAAACTTCTAAAATTGAAAAAATCGATTAATATGATAATTCTGCGAATAGTTGAAACGTTTATCTATTATCTGTAGAGCAATTCATATTTTATAATTAACGCCATATGATTTAAATTATAAAGTTAATAAAAACAAAAAAAATTTTTAAAAATATGTTCCTAATAATCTTATTATAAATGTATATTTGATGTTATTTTTCATTAATTGTAAGTACTTTTGTACTTACAATGTACTTATGCAAAACACATTTCATAAAAGTTATAGGATACAATACAAGACAAAATATACCCTAAATACTGCTTGTCACTGTATATTAAAACAATATAATATAATATAATATGGTCATCTACAGTTTTCAGACTTTTTGACCAATTTCACATTAATATACACAAATGGATGAATTAATGAGTAATTTAAAATTAATAATATATACAATTAAATTATCATTATAACAATATAATATTATGAGTACCAGTAGTTTCAATCAATACTCATAAAAAGTTAGTCTTAACATAAGTAATATTTTTTTTCTTTGAATAATTTAAAAATTGTAATAACTAAACTATTATTTGTATTATAAATCAGAAAATAATATTTGATTATTTCAACATTTATATTTCTAACATACCTACAGTTAAGGAGTCTATTTTGGAGAGGTCAATTTTAATAAATATTGTATAAAAGGAAAAAATGTTTTTATCAATAAATAAATTTGTAAGAAGGTAGTTTAAAAAACAAAATACAGCATATTATGGGTATTGTTTGCAACTCTGGTGAATGTAAACAATGCTGAGCAAAGCATCATTACTAGTAATAAGAAAAAAATATGGAGGGTTTGAAATTTAATTTATCTCCCTCACCTAGCTCATATGTACCTACCTATAGAAAACAATAAGATATTAAAGAGGTTATAAAAATGACTGAGTGACAGCCATGAATATTTAACTTGAATATATTAAGTAAATTCAATAATCCATTCTTTGACTCTTACTGACTAAGATTCATACAGCAGATAGAAAGTATATATCTTCTTCAAATATCCATTTGTCATACTTCCATGATCGGTTAATACGACAAACATTACCACATTTATTGGATTTGCATAAACAGCATGAATAAAAGCATCCAGGGCAGTCACTCTCCAGGCAATCGCATAAATCTTCTTCTGTTGCAATTGTTTCCAAATTCATATTACCATTGCATTTTACAACTGCTGTTGTATTATTAGCAACAGACTCTATTCCATTTGTCATAATGTTCATATTGGTATTAGTTTCTGCTTCATTTGTCATTTTTATTATGTTCATATTAGCATTGGATTCTGCTCCATTTGTCATTTCCATGTTTATATTAGAATTGGATTCTGCTTCATTTGTCATTTCCATGATGTTTATATTAGTATTGGATTCTGCTTCATTTGTCTTTTCCATAATGTTTATATTAGTATTGGATTCTGCTCCATTTGTCATTTCCATAATGTTTATATTAGTATTGGATTCTGCTCCATTTATCATTTTCATAGTGTTTATATCAGTATTGGGTTCTGCTGTATTTGTTATTTTCATAATGTTCATATTAATATTGACTTCAGTTATAGTATTTGTTTCTGAAGTATTCATGTTGGCAATAGACTCTACTGCGATTGCTGTTTCCATATCAACATTTGATTCGCTCATAATTGTTGTTTCAATTGGAATTGTAGTTGACTTAGAACATATTTTAAGACCAGATTTTTCCACTGGAATTACTGTTTGTGAAGGAATAGTGGTGTCTGTAAGAGTTGTGGTTTCCGTTGCAGTTGTTTTTTGAGTGGTAATAGTTATTTCAGTAGGATTTGTTCTACTTGTATCTAAAGATGTCAAATTGTCATTTTCTTCATTTGGAAAAATTTCATCATTCTGTTCCTCAGGAAGTTCTAATGAATTTTCATTTTCAGTTGACATCGCTGGGTGCTAAAAATAAAAAAATATTTATGAAATAAGTAAATTAAAACATATTCAATAAGATACTTATTTTAATTTATGCTATACAAAATATCACAATATGAACATCTTGTTCATATTGTGATATTTTGATATCAAAAGATATCTATGAGAATAATATAAAATGTAGCATGCTGATTGGAAGGACAAGATTCTGTGAATTTCTCCAGTGGGAATTCTTCAAATAATTATTTTAAAACAATATTTTTTAGTAAATATAAAATGATAATAAATGATAAATATTATCTTTATAATAGATAATGAGAAGTCACTCTATATAGACATACATAAATTGTATAGTCAGTAGTTACTATGTATTGTATAAATTAGATGTGTATTATAACACCTTATATAGTAACTTGACATTAATTTATAAACCTGTTTATAAATATCTACTTTACTACCATGAACACATAATATGATAATATTTTTAATCTTACTTTTTAACATTTTCTATAATGGTATTGATACTTTGCATTCAACTCTTAATACCCTTAACCTGTAAATGGGTACAGTGAAACTGTGAAAGAGTATAACATTACTAGTACAGTACGGTGTGAGATACTTTTTTATTTGATGAAGAATATTTTGACTATTTTAGATCAAGTTTTTAAATAACTTTATGTATCTAGGTAAAAATAATAAGATTTTTTACATTAAGATATGGTAACTTTCAAATATAACATATTTAACTTGGTATGAAAAACTTACACCATGGGGTGGGCGCGGATCACCTCCATAATATTTTGAGAGCTACTTTTAGATTCTGAGTAGTGTTAAGAAGCTGATGATTTTACAATGATATTTAATCTTATTCTCTTCCTCTAAAAACTTTTTCGTCTAGAAATACTTGTCCAAAAGTTTTGATTAGTATCTCTATAGACAATGTGCATCCAATGAAAAACTACGCGCTCTGGTGGTGAATGCTCAAAGTTTTTGTGTATAACTAAATTGCTATTATGGTATCCTCAGGCCTCAATGTTATTAATATAATTCAAAGTTTTTGGCTACATTAATTTCGAATATTTTACCATTGATTTAAATATTTATTTAATTATTACTTACCACAATCGTGGTATTTAACAATTTATTGATAACAGATGAATACTGGCAATATTGAATGAAATGTATTTACATTAAGGAGTATTAATGATTAATTTTTAAATAAATTAAATATATTACATTGTGTCCTTTTCCAATTAAAAATTGAACGTTTTTCTTAATTATGAATCAGCCAGATATTATACTGAATTGTGGACTCAGAGGTATATTATATGATTCTGACTTTAAAAATAATAAAGGAATTAAACTTTATGAAAGTGGCCATGTGAATACGGTTACTGAAGTACAACAACCAAATGGATATTCTACCATAACGGGTTTTGTAATTAGGCAAACTTCAGTAAGTTTAACACCTTACAAAGTTACTTTAGAAGTATGTAAAAAATAAGAGTATATAATTTTATATATTAATTTTTAATTTGTACAAATAGATAAATCCTTCAAGATTTGTAACTCATTGTATTTGTCAGTGCCCAGCTGGTGCTGGTAACAAATGTAAACATATTGCAGCACTTTATTATTACATAAATAATGAAGAAAGCATTACAAAAACAAACTTAGAGCAGGAATGGGGTAAGCTTTCAAAGTCGGGAGAAGCTAAATACAAAAAAGGCAGAACTATTGAAGATTTATTTCCTAGAAAAAAACAAAAACAGTCTGTTGTTGAGAGTATTGCTGTTAGTCACAAGTCCCTTATAAATGATCATAATATTTTAGAAATTCCCTGTATTTTAAGTAAAATGATTGAAAAAGGGTCTTCTCAGTGTGAGATTGCTATAGAGTGTAAAAAATGTTTAGTGGAATTATTGGATGAGGTAGAAGATTCTGTAAGTACAGATTTTATGAAAATTATTCTTTCTAAACAAAATTCATTTGATATTTCTTTGCCTCCAATAATTGGTTCTTATTTTCCTTTGAACATAAAACAACATAAATTTTATATGAATAATTTAATAGTTGATTCTAAACAAATAATAAGCATAAATAATCAGACTAAAATGCAGTCTGAAAGTATGTATTGGAAATATATCAGAAAGTGTAGAATTTCGGCTAGTATAAAAGCACATTGAATAAAAACTTGTAAAGACTTATCATTTAACAATCAAGAGAGATTAGCTGAATCTTTATTAATTGATAAAGAAATGGGATATCAAGGTAAAATAAATGTGGCATATGGTAACAAATGTGAAAATGAGGCTATTGAGTATTATAACACTAAGTTTAATAATACTATTCTTAAATGTGGAGATATAGTTCATTCTCAAAGACCATGGTTGTGTGCAAGTCTTGATGGTATTGTAATTGAAAATGGGACTCTTACAAAAGTATTGGAAGTTAAATGCCCGATTTCTTGTCAATCCAAACCAATTTGTGATCTTAAAAACCAGAAATGTAATGTTCCTTACTTAAAATATAAGAATAACCAATTAGTCTTAAGTAAAACTCATCAATATTATACACAATGCCAAATATTAATGTATTGTTGTGGCTTAAGTGAGTGTGATTTATTAGTTTATAATAAAATTGATCCAGTTGTAATTAACATTGAAAAAAATGTTTTATTTTTACAAAACATACTGAAAAGACTTGAGTTTTTTTATTTTAACTTTTATTTACCAAAATACATTCTTAAATAATTAGGTACACTGTTATTTATTTTATAATAATTATTAATTTGTATTAAAAAATTACACCAATAGTGTTGCACCATATTTATATAGTTTCTTATTCTGTTATTATAAAATATACATTTTGTTTTATTATAATCTATTTTCTATACGTATAACTAATAAGATTACACAAAATTTGTTAACAACTACATAAATTAAATACTTTATACTCAAAAATAAATGTGGCATTACTACTCTTTAAGAATTGGGTTTTATAAGTTTGTTAAGACACAGCAAATATGCATAATATCATCTACGTAAGGTAACAAATCAGCAGCTATTTTATTTAAAATTCCCTGTGTTTTTAATTTGGCAAAAACTCTTTCAATGTGAATACGCACACTTGCTACATTATATGTTTCAATTACTTCATTCTCACTAAATCTACCATTATGAAGTATAGGAGGCATTACTAAAATACTGTTTTTGTTCTCACATGATACTTTACACCAGGAAACCCTTTATCAGCCAAGATTTCATCACCCATTTCCAATTTAGATAAAAATCCACTGTCGTTTGTAATAAATGTGTCACTTGTCCTACCGCCATAACATTTAGACACAAAAGAAATTAAGCCACTTGGAGTTATTGCTATTAAAGTTTTGATTGTATATGCACTTTTGTACCTTGAGTACATGTATACACGTTGTTCAACTGAACTTGGTTGTTCAGTCTTAATCTCTGTACAATCAATAATACAGCGACAATTTGGATAATTTTCCTTAAATGCTTTAGGCAAAGTTTCTACAATTTTATTTTTATTGGGCCAAAATATAAACTCCTTAGTTTTACCTACCAAAACTTTTAAAATAATAAAAAAAATTCTTGCAACAGTGGTACGATTAACATTAAATAGTACACCAATAGCTGAATATGTTATACAATGTTTAATTTTTATGAGAAAAATCATCAACTTATTTTCTTTACTTACTGTACCACAATCAGAATAAGGTAATAATGCAAGTAAAAGATTAAACACTTTAAACGTTGTACCAGTCAAATCTTTAAGTTGTGACTCATGAAGTATAGAATTAAAACCTTGAAAAGAGTTCTGCTTTAAGCAAGATATATCAAGGCCACATGCAACATCTTTTACTGATCGTTCAATATAGTGGTTAGATGTAAGAGGTATATTTGCTACAGTGCCAACATCACAATTTGATCTGTTAAATTCACATTCAAATTTAAACTGTTTATTACTAAATTCTAACAATACTTGAGTCCTAACACTACAAACTGAGAAAAATTTTGGATGACTGGATTCAATGACTTCTAAACCAGAAAGCTCATCATCATTTGACACAACTAATAACCTTTTTTGACGCTTAATTTTCCGTTGATGCCTATCACTTTGTTGTTGCTTATTCACTAATTTTCTTTTATAAATATCAGGAAATAGTGATGGTATATATGATGGACTATTAGGGTCTTTTGATTGTTGATTTTCAATGAAATGTTCACTACATACAACTGATTGTGGTTTGGGATACCATAGTTCACCATTATCACTAAAATAGAATTTATTAATTATTATTTAAACCTTAATTTCGATTAAATGTTTATTACATTTACATATTTTTGTATTATGTTAATAAGGGTAGTCCATACTCTGTACTATTAATATTTAATGGTCATTTAAAAATGTATTAACATTATTTTCAGTGTATAAAATAAAACCAGAAAAGGGATTAAATTGTTTTTAACACTATATAGCCATTTATGAACTACCCTAATACCTATTTTAATATTAAATTTCATTTGTTTAACCTACTCTAATCGCTTGATTGCTGTAATCCATTGTTTCTTTAAATCTATTTCATAAGATTTATTAGGAAAGTTATAGAACTTTACGTTTTTATTTTTTGTGTTCTTGTAAGAATTACTGCAGTTTACCACACAACACATCTTGCAACTCATTTTGATGAGAAAATAATTATGTTTCTGAAGGCAAATGAGATAAATTAAACAGTTAAATCTAAATCACCCATCTGTTTTGTAAACGAAGTATTTTGATTTATGAATTATGATTATAATAATTATTGATATTTGATAAATAATAATAATAACTATTATTACACATTTACTGATATTAGTATAACAGGAACATAACCACATTACTATTACATTTTCTACACATAGACATTGATTTTGCTAATTTTAGATTTTTAATTTTTATTATCTATAACATGGAATTAATAATAATTATTGCTCTATGGATACTATGAGTTATTCTTACATCGTGGGTACTCTATACAATAATATCTATGAAAACTTGGAAGGTTGACCACTGCGAGCGCTAGTGTTGGTCTGCACGGTGTCTATAGATCCGAAATCATACAAAGATAGTACTTTAAAGAAGTCATTTTTTTAATTTTTCAAAAATGAAGAAAATCTGTCGAAAAATTGACAAAAAACAGCAAAATATATTACCAAAACTTTCATAAAATTGAAAATTGTTTTTTAACAAAAGTTCAAAAATAGTGTAACTAGAAATTTAAAACTTCCGCCAACTACTAAAAATATTTCATAAAAATTTCAAAAGCATTTGATCAATTTTAAGTTAAGTATTGTAGTTTGAAAATATTGGAAATTCTCATTTCTCATTAGTTTTTATGTAATAAAATTTTTAATTCTTGATATTAAGACTAGGAAATTTAATATGATCTCACTCATATAAATGATTAATTGATCTAAAATAATCTTAAGTCAACTCTTTCCTCTAACCCCTTTGAAATTAGACTTTCAATGGAATTAATTTATTTTACTTAAAATTACACACTTTAATATACATAAAAGATAATTGGTTCAACCAATTTTTATGAAACTTGGTATTTAGTTGAAGAATATCATTACGAATATTTAGGTGCAATAAAATTTTTACTGATGAATAATAAAACATTTTACAATTGTCGATTGAAAAATAATTGGAGAAAGTACGGACAAATATAATCATATATTTCTAGTTTAAAAACACACTATAAGGTTGGTTATGTTTTTTTCGCCATCTTATTTAGTTTTTGACGCTGAATATGATGGTGGGTGTCAACTAAAATCTGCATGTATCAATAGTTTTCCAATTATTCTATTTTAAAAATTCAATATTCACAGCTATCATATTAAATACCTACTATTTTAACAGTTTTCAATGCTGTTCTTATAGTCTAGTGATATAAGAGTCAAGTTCGAATCCAAGTGATTTAAACCTTACTTGGTATATCAAATATTTTGCAATTTTTTCAACCATTACTGACCAAGAGACAACATGTTAAACTATGTATTAATTATATAATAGTGAATTAATGTTGATTTACAATAGTTAGTGCAACTTTATTATTTTATTATGATGTTTATATTTTATTTTAATATGAAATTATTTGTGAAATATTCAGTAGATGTAAGGGAATATATGAAAATAAATTTTTGTTTCTTGTAAATGCTTTAAGTATCAAATAAGAAATATTTAGTGCAACATTTAAGTTCAATGCTATAAAAGCCGCACATACTTTGCACCACAGATATTCTTTGATTTTTAGGTCAGATACCCTTGGTTGGTGTGTACAATTTTAAAGAAATCATAAATCATCTCTTCAATAAGACGATTTTAAACAAATGAAGTTAATAATATAAAGAACAATAATAGTAGTAATTTTCAAAACACCCACTAAGAGTATCTGACCCAAAGAGCGAAGAATATCCATGGTGTGATAACCGGTTTTACTTTTTTTTTAATTCTCTAATATTTAAAGAAAAGGAAAAAATAATTATTGAGAAAAAAGTGTTAGAAAAATGTCCAAAATTTTTTTCCACATTTTCAAAATATTCTTGCGCCAAAATGTTTTTTATATTATTGTCTATCTATGTTTAAACATTCATTAAGTTTAAATCAATAATTGAAGAATTCAAAAATTCAAAAAATGACCTCTCTAAAGTACCAACTGGAAGCAAATCCGGTTTCAAAAACTTGCTGATCGAGACTTTTGGACAAATATTTTTATACGAAAAAATGTTCACAGAAAAAGAAAGAAAATAAAAAAAAATAAACAACATAGTGAAAACACTAGCTTTTTCACTTCGTTCAAAATCTAAAACTGATAATTATTATTGTTGAAGCTCCGCTTAGAATAGTTTTATAGAAAAAATGATTTATCATTTCTTTAAAATTCAACGTACATGCCAATAGAAACCAACCCGAGGTGCAATGAACACCCTAAGATGCAAAGTACGTCCTTTTTTTATTTATTACTGGATTTCTCTGATAATTTTTAACCTTTAATTGATCCATTTCCACACATACTTTTGTAAATATAATATTTATACAAATATTTCTTGATAAAATATCGACATTTAATGTCATCAGTACCCAAAAATTGAGTCTATTTTAATGATTTTCTATTTTAACCTCTAAAGAATATTAAAGTATAGGTAATTAACTTATCTATAATACACCTTTAATGTGTAGACTGTATACTTTATTGTTTGTAATATTATTGGTTTCATAATGTTGCATGTAAATTTCAGATAAAAGACTTCCTATAATAAAACTTCCTTTTTGTGAATATAATTTATTATTATACTGAAAATAGTTTTTATTATTTATTTCATTTATTGATTGAATAATTTCTTGTATTTCAGTTTTATTGAATTTGTTACAATTTATTAGTTTATTTTTCAAAGTAGCTATTATTTCCTGTTAAGGAACTGATGTGTATACATTTTTTACCTCAAGAGAAATCATTTTGTAACCTGGTTTGATAATAATCTTTTCAATTTTTTTGTATTTATAGACATGTTTATGATACTTTTATATTATTTAGAAGTCCAAATAGACAATTAGAAAATATGGTCAACTATTTAAACAAAATAAATAAACATATTTAATTTACACTAGATTACAAATCTATAATAAATTTAATTTCTTAGATCTTACTTACAGTATCTGTTATAAATAGAAAATTTGAATTAAGTATATACAGAAGACCTACCCAAACTGATACTAAAATACCAAATGATTCTAATAATCCTTATTCTCAAAAGAATTAATTTATTAACTTAAAGTATTATAGGATTGAATGTATTCTATTAAATAAATAAAATGATCACCACAAACTCAAAAATATCTATCATATAACCCAAAGAAATAATAATGATTTAAATACTATCTATTAAAAAAAAAAAAAATCCGCCAAATATTTTTGAATATTGCAGGATAAAATATCAAAGTAATTTCTCTGATATATTTTCTAAGATTCTAAACAGTAATACAAACAATATTAAAGTAGCCTTCAAAAGATTTAATGATACTTATAAAACATAAAGTAAAAATGTATACTTTGCACCTCTTGACGGTTGTATTGAATTTTAAAGAAGTAATAAATTATTTCATCAATAAAACGATTTTGATTGGAGCTTCAACTAATACACAATAATAATAATCAGTTTTGAAGAATTGAACTTACATGTTCAATTTAAAATGATTTTGTTACATACAACATTTATGGAATCAGACATTTTTTTTTCCCCATTATTTCACATACTCTAATGAATAGTCCATAAATAATTTCAAATTACAATAAAATATAACATCATTATAAAATAAAATAAAGCGGCTCTAATTATCGTAAATCATCATTTATGCACTATAACATAGTTTGTACTAATGTTTATCGTGGTGCATCTAGTCAGTCACGTTTAGGTTAGGTTAGGATTTTCAAGATTTTTTCAGATCAATTAGATATATATGTGAGTGAGATCATATTAAATTTTCAGGTCTTAAAATCAAGAATTAAAAATTTTATTACATAAAAATTAATAGAAAATGAGAAATTTTCAAAATATTGTATTTAACTTAAAATTGATCAAATTCTTTAGAAATTCCTATGATATGTTTTCGTGGTCATTTTTAGTAGTTGGTGAAAGTTTCAAGTTTCTAGCTCCATTAATTTTCAAGTTATGTTTAAAAGAAATTTTCAATTCTATCGAAATTTCAGTATTTATTTGCATTATTTGCGGTTTATTAATTTTTTGACACATTTTTTACGTTTTTGGAAGAAGTATCGAGAAATTTGAAAAATACGAAAGTGTTTCCAAAAAGAACAACAATTTAAAAATAAATAAAAAATAAACATTATTATAAAATCATAAGCTTCATCCTCCTACAGCCTCACATACCTGTAGTTTTGTACACACGACTAGCAAGTTCACAGAACGTTGTTATCAACTTGTAAAAGCTTTTGATTTCTTAAAAATTAAGTGAGTATTATAAATATAGTTGGGATAACTTATGCACTTAATCTGTGGCTATTTTTGTATGCACAACAAAAATAAAAGTGTGCGCTTGCATCTTTATTATAAAGAGGCTGCATGGTAGGTACTATTTGCAGCCTTACTTTAAGATTTAAAAACAGTTTTTTTATTACAAATTAAAATAAGTTTCTATAATATGAAAGTTAGAAATTATTATTTGTAACATATGTTTTGGAAGTGTATTTCTTGATGCTGGGAAAAATGAATGTGATGGTCTTAAGGAAATCTCCAATCAAAGTTTTAATTTTTTATAATATGTCAATAATATAAGGTATCTAATAAAATTTATATATTTAATATTGTAAATTTTTTTATTTTGATAATTTCTGGTAACTTTGAGGTAAAACAAATTTAGTATGAAACAAGCATATAAGATATGGTATAAAAAATTTTGAATGTATCATTTTCCCCATAACCATTAGATTCAAATTCAAAAGTATGCACTATTTACAAAAAATCAGAAAAAATAGCCACTGCATTTAATAATAAAAATTGGAAATTATTTCAAGAAGGGGAAATTATAATTTTGGCAGGGTAAAGTCCCCAAGTTCTATGGTATGAACAAAAAAATAAGTAAAGTTAGTAAAATATAGACAAGAAGGTCAGACATACTTTGCGCCACAGATACTCTTCTCTCTTCAGTGGCGCAACCAGGGTTTTTTCAAGGAGAGGGTCCATACTTATTTGATTGTAAACATTTCAGCTAAGGAAAAAACTTGGTACCTATAAACACCTCTATCAGCTTCAACTATTGTAACAGAAAGAGTAATTAATATTTGTTATAATTTTAAAATATTTGGAAATAAATCAGGATTACAGTGATTATTTATAATAGTATTTATTTGTTCTATATTAATGTCGTCTAAATAACGATCCATAAAATTACTAATGATTTTACTCAATCAAAATCGTCAACACCAGTAAAATAAAATTCAACGAGTTCTTTTAATTTTAACTTTCATTATCAGATTACATAGAAAATATCTCAAAAATGCCCGAAAATAATCTTCATTTATTAATTGTTCATTAATATTTAATAGTCCAGAATCATGATAACTAGAGTTATAGAACTTTGTAGCTGTAAAAAATTATGGGGGAAAAAACAATGAAAATGAAGCAATAAAGCACCAAAATTCTTTCAAAAAAATACAAAAATAACAAAATAAAATAAGAGTGAGTTTTATTGTAAGTAGCATAAATTGAATTCATACCCGACTTATCTTCGTTTTAGACCAATAAAAAAAGAAAGCAAATTCTTAATCATACTTATAATATCTTAATACAGAAACTATTACAAAATTATTATTTTTGTAGTTAATAACAGTTTTATAAGTATATTTTAAGAAAATTAATAATCTTAAATGTGGTCTAAGGGAGAGGTCAGGACCCGGGGTCCACCCCCCTGGTTGTGCCACTGTCTCTCTTTGGAATAGATACTCTTGGTGGGTGTGTAGAATTTTAGAGAAATTATAAATAATTTCTTCAATAAGACTATTCTGAATGAAAGAAGTTAATAATATAAAGAATAATGTAATAGTCATCATTTCCAACACACCTACCAAGAGTATCTGACCTGAAGAGCGAACAATATCAGTGGTGCAAAGTATGTCAAGCTTTCTTGTCTATACTTTACTTTACTTTGCTTTACTTTTTTTCTATCAAATAAATAAAGGAAATAATATTTAATTAAAAAAAAAATGTTAGAAAAATGTTCAAATTTTTTTTTCACATTCCAAAATTTTCTTGCCCCAAAAATGTTTCTTATATTATTGTCTATCTATGTTTAAATTTTCATAAAGTTTGGATCAAAACATGATGGCTTAAAATCACCTCTCTTAGGTATTAACTAGAGACGAATCCAGTTTCGAAAATTGCTAATCGAAACTTTTGGACAAGTAAATCTTCAAAGTGTTCACAGAAAAAAATAAAATAAATATTATTGTAAGAACACTAGCTTTTTCATTTTGTTCAGAATTTAAAAGCGTTCCGGTTCAGAAAATTTTCAATTTCGAGCACTGGGAATATACAATATGTACCTGTGATAGTAGCCAAAAATGAGGAAAAACAAAATTTCAAACAAAAAGTAAAAGAAGTACTAGGATTTTTGTTTAAGAAAGTGACTTAGTGATGAGACATATCTAAGTGAATCACTAGTAGTCCTGCACATCTACATTTACTAAAAGTATATAGAATAATTTTTATGTAATAATAAATGGAAATAAAATTCATAATATATGTAGTAGATTAATCCACAAAGTAGTCAAAGTGTTGCCCATCTCTGTATATTTAAATGACAGTCTTGTTTGTCTAAAAGCATAGGCATGTTACCATGCGTATAATTATAATGAATATTGAATTAAAACAATTATTCTTACTGTTTTTCAGTCCAAGGCCTCTATGAACTCGAATGAAAATTAATGTTGAAATAAAAATCAGTAAAACTTTTGGTGGAAAGAGAAAAGTAAATTGTCGAGATTAAGTGTAACATTTGCTAAAACAGTGAACTAGACAGAATTTCGTTCGGCCGTTATGCCACCAACACATTGGTAATATAAACCTGGATGATACCAAGACCACAGAAAACACCAGCTTTACTCACTAAGACTACAACAATAAAACTTTGTTTAGTCCGTGGATGATACCCATAATTGATAAGGTTGTATTGTTGAGTCCACTATATTTTGAGGTCCTGAACTGATAAAAAATTGAGGTCGTTTGTTTACGTTTGAATATTATACTATTTATCTCAGAAAAATACCGCTTTTATTAAATTATTACTAACTCTTGTGCATTTATCTATTTTTCAATTAACATAAAAATAAAATGATTTTTAAACAATAAAAATTTTATTTTATTAAACAGGCACATTTCATGGCACATTCAGCACTGGTATCACCTGGTATCACATTGTAAACAAATGGCCTTAATTTCATAACACTTGATGACTGCAGCTGATAAAACGTTTATGTCCTATCCTTAGATAATGATAATATACTAATAGTATATGATCTAGGGTGGGTTGCATAAAGATCAGTCTGTAAATTCGTTACCGGCGCTGTAATTTACCAATTCATTATGGTTTAATGATTGTGTAAAACTATGGGTGGGTTGCATAAAGAAATATTCAATTATTGATAACCGTGGTTACCAATATATAAATTAAACCACATTTTATTTGATAAATTTGAATAATGATAACAAAAATTATACACATTATACATATTAAATTATTTAATATCATTATTATGACTTATGAGTACTACTCAGTATTCTGTCTCCACTGTCCACTACTGGAGTACTAACTATAAACGTTGATATATTGATATATTTTAAATTAAGTTTAATTAAGTACAACGACTACGAAACAGGTGAAGCATATACGAACTAAAAACTTCACAGAGCTGGAGAAAGAACTGTTAATTACATTAATAACGCATTTTAAACATGTTATTGAAAATTAATTGATATTGATAATTAATTGAATAATTAATTTTATTCAATTGATATTTAATTTTAAAAAGAAACAATGTAAATATTTAATAAATGGGTCAAAACTCCAAACAGTCCAAACAAATAATTAAATAAACAATTCACTATCAAACATGTTAACAATAACATTGATACATTCGTATAATTATGCGATCTGTAACTTACAGAACCAAAATCCGATCTGTAGTTTACAGATCCAGTAGTCGATAGTTACAGAGCCGTTACCACTATCGGGCGTTCAAGCAACACCCACTTTTATTTACAGAACCATTAGCGGTTAACGGTGCGATAATGGCTCTGTAAGTCACTACAGGACGTTTATGCAACCCAGCGCTAAAGTCCTATCCACGGATATAGATACTATGGTTACACAACAGTCTATATTAGAGCACAGTGTTGAGTGGCTCCCAATGTTCTTATCGAAATTGAGAAATAGTCGCGTCCTATTAGCGCTACCTACAGTCATTATTATACAACTCATACTACTCATAGTATTTAGTATTTACTTTACTATGGTACAGTACTACAGTACGACTTAGTAACTTTTATAGTAACTTTTAATTATTAGTTTATGGTTAGAGCCTAATGCCTATAGGTAATAATGAGAAATAAATTAATAAGTACAAAATATAATTTAATAGCATAATATAGAAATAACGCCTTGTGTTCATTAATCATTTCACATTTGTTGTATATAAATATAATTTATATTAAATATTTTTGTTTTTGCTATTTAATCTTCAATTTGTGTTTATAATATTATATAATTAAAAATTAATAACAACTGATACCGTATACTTATTTACTCCTTCACCACTTGACCATGTACTTATAATATCTAACGAATTAAAATATGTTGAACAAACACGATCACTTTGTTTTAAAGGCAACCTAGTGATTTTTCCCATAATAATTTTTTAAGTTCATCTTTTGGTACACCAAAACAAGGTTTTAAAATATTATGAGGGATACGCACACAACAAATTTTAGGCATTTTATTAAGAATTAAGATGTTAGACAAATCAAAACAGTATAATATGAAATAATAAAATTTTATTCAACAATACACTAAATTTCAATTCAACAACTTGAATGTGCTTATTAAATGTAATTTTTTAGTTTATAACCTATAGGTAATAGGTATATAAATTTTGAATGTCATCAAATTCTAAAATATGGTAAATTATCTATATACTTTGGATAACCTGATAATACATCTTTGCCTTTTAATCACCGATATAAGTATTATCTATGAGTATCTATGGCTAAATAGTTATTTAGCTAAGCTAGTATTTACTATCTACATCCATGCTTATAATAATTAATGTATTATTGTTTAAGATGAACATCCTATTATCATGCTGAAAATATGAATTTTTAAATTTCGCGGGTATCAGTGTATAGGATGCGCTAGTATAACGCGACTTTTTCGAATTCTTGATAAGAACATATTTGGGGCCGCTTTATTAAGTTTGTTGTGCAACCATAGTATCTATATCCATGGTCCTATCCATATTTTTATTATCTATGCACCAATAAGTAACAACTAGTGACAAGGTGACAATCATGACCATGATAATACGAGCAATTTACAATTTATTAGCAATTTACATTTTTTCCATAGATATCTATATCATTGGAAAGAGATTAATGATCTATAATTATTAATTTTATAGATAGTAAAAAAAATAATATTTTCTTTGATATTACTCATGATAATCATGGTAATATTATTAATTATCATCATTAAAAAGGACAGTCCTGAGTACACAATATCTGAATATCATTAAATGAAGGTAATAAAATAAACATCAATATCATATATTATAATATGTTTATTATATATACATGAAAACAAGTGAATTTAGGTCATGGCCACCACTTAGGTACTAACTCATAGATAATAAAAGTTAATTAGATAATAAAATTATCTATGTACTTATTATACACCACGAATTAGACTAGTACGAGATTACACAAAACACACACTTAGGCATAAACATGTCATAAATACATACATAAAAAAAAACCTCTTAAATATTGGCTGTTTTTCCAAATGCCTTCTGCTGGAAATTTCTGATTCAAAGCATTAAACAAGATATTTATTAGTACTATAAAGTTTTAGATTTCTTGTGAATCTTTTAAATCAATGCACTGTTAATCACGATAAAATTGTAATTCTACAGTCATTGATTTACTCAATAACTAAATATATGTAATAAAATAAAATTTATGATAACACACATAATTTCTTTATTAACTTTGTATATCTCAAATGTAACTAGTAAAAATGTATTACCAGTCATAATATTACCTGTGTAGCATATTTCACTTTCATTTTGGCTGAGTTATTTAATTCTATATGATTTTTAGTTATTTTTGGACAAATTCTTAAAAGATTTAATGAATCTAATTCAAATACTTTACAATAATGTTCCCATTTTACTGAGTCTTTTATAGGGTATTCCTAATCAAAAAATTTTTATTTTGTTATTTGATATGATATACCTAGGTACTCAATTTACTTTTAACTATTTTTTTTTTTTCAAACATTTTCTGATATTTTTAAGTGTGAGGGGAATTACAAAATATAAAAACTTTTCATTTATTGTCAAAAGGATTTTCAAAATAATTTTTTAAATCAATTTTATTCCCTGAGGCCCCTTAATGTTTAAACATTGTTTTATTTGTAGAAACTCCATCACTTGTTAGACAATAAAATTGTTAGACTTGCAATTCAGAATCTTCTACTAATAAAATGGCTTTAAAATTAACTGAGTAAGATCAATGCTCAAAATTAAATACAAAGCTGATATTTAATAATAGTTAAATTAATTAATATAAACATGAGTAAGGAAAATATTTTATACCTTTAACTGGTCTTTTGGAAACAAAAACTGCTATTGGCTGAGGAATATATTCAGCTAAACTCTATCACATAAAAACCAAACCATGGTCTGCAAGTTTAGAGCTACCTACTTTATTATCAACTTCATCACAAAAAGTAATTAATAAAAATGAAATTTATTTTCTCTTAGAACATTATTTTTGCATATAATACCTATTGTCATGTAATATTTTTAAACAATTTACATGTTTCCAATAACCATTAACAATTTCATATTGAGAACCATATTATAAAGACTTTAGTTTAGAAAACTTTGAAATAGGAGCAAAGCCGTAACATTCATTTGTTGAATCGAGCTTGTAAATAATGCTTAAAATTGTATCAGCAGTAATTGTAGTTAGGCTAGCTATTAAGATAAAACATATTTTGCTCTTCAGTTACTAAGTTTTTATTAAAATATGTATAAAAAATTCTGAATCTATATAATAATTTATTTTAGATTCTGAACGAAGTGAAGAAGCTAGTGTTTTTACAATGATGTTTATTTATTTATTTATTTTTTTTCTGTGTACAACTTTTCGTATAGAAATACTTGTCCAAAAGTTTCGATCAATAACTTTTTGAAACCCGATTCGTCTCTAGATTGTACTTTAGAGAGGTCATTTTTTGAAT
>JAIPRM010001928.1:3328-33699 GCA_025469315.1 Stegophylla sp. TES_Ste_2020 | reverse complement strand
ACGAAACATAATCAATTTATTAGATATAAAATTATATTTCTAAACTTTCCCAGACATCGTAAAACCTAATAAAATATTATAAGATTATCGAATGCACATATACGTATCTTGCAACAGTGACTTGTTGCAAGATAAACTGATAAGTAATTTTATTCGGGAATCAATTCGAACAGTTGTATACTGGAAAGTATTTTTGGTCGGGAACCAATTCGTACACATTTAATTTACCCGGGAACCAACTCCACGTTCTCCAAAAAAGCAAGGGAACTTCCAATTGTTTGTCCTATCTGTAGCGAAATCAAAATGATCGACGAATTTTTCGGGTGGCCATAAGAGCCCATGTAAACTCTTCTGTTTGTTCGGTGCTGTAACTGCTACAGGTTGACCACTACGGTTAGGTGTCATTATAGACCTAATAATCTAGCTAGTGAGCCTAATTATTAGGTCTATGGGTGTCATATCACCAATAGCCACGATTTTGTCATAAAATTCCCTTCGTCATTGGAGCAAAAAAAAAATTAATGTTCCATGATAGCGAAGCGATTCTGAATTAAACTCAAAGTCACCGTTTGACCATTGGGCGTTTTTGCAGGCATGAGTATTATATCATTTTATATCTAATACATCTTTAATCGTGTTGTGTTGTAAACGCTTAATGTTCTATTCGTTGGCCTGTATTGTAATTTTTTTTTTTCATGTACATTGGCTCATTAGGTAAGTTGTAAATATTTTTTAATTTTTTTTATTTTTGTGACTTATTAAACTTTTTTCAACTTGGACCAAGTTAAGAATGGCAGGAGTCAACCACAATTTTTGTCTTCGCTGGGAAAACCACCAAAGCACATTAATAGACGTGTTTAATATTTTGTTGGAGAGTGGCACGCTGGTAGATTGTACTTTGGCCGCAGAGGGTCAATATTTAGAAGCTCATAAGGTTATATTGTCTGCATGCAGTCCATTTTTAAAGGTGAATAGTGAATACATTATATTTTGTTACTTTTGTATAGATAGGCTGTAGATGTCTGTTGCCCTGTTGTATGATGAATTTTATAATAATTTTTATTACCTATTATTATTTAATAGTGATAGGTATACTCCTGTCATGTGATGGGGGTACTCCACTGACTAGAAGAAAGTAGATCCGACTTTATATTTTGCCTCATCAATTAGCAGTTAATCTGTTCTAGTTTACTTTGACCTATATATTTATCACATCTATTTGTATTTCTGACTATATTTGTCCCTTAAATAGGGCTGCCATTTATTTGAGATGAAATATATTTAGTTTTAGAAACCCTTCCAACCATTAGAGCCTTGTACTTATATACGCAACTGTGGGGGCTTTAAGAGATTTAAGCTATCTCCCCCCCCAAAAAAAAAGTCCACTTAGGTTTTTATAAATCGTATAGGGTTGATGCCATTAATGAAGAGCGAAGAATATCTGTGGTGCAAAGTATGTAATAAGCAAGGCTAGGATTTGTATGCAATAAAAAATTGTAAAATATGCATTTTATTTACCAAAATATGTAAAAATATGCATTTAATTTTTTATAAGATCAACACAAAAATAGAGTTACAAAAAAAATATTTATTTATTGGAATTCATCAATGATTGGCTGTTTGTCTTAATATAATATAATTGAGAAATAAAATAAAATAAAATAATTTAGAAACAAAATTTATAATTCACATTCAGTAGTGGAAATACGTGTATTACATACTACGACAACAAATTTTTTACGAAATGTACAATAAAACATGCATTTTTCACACTCTTATGATCGAAATATGCAATAATATTCATTTTATTCAATATATGCAAAAATATGCATTTTATCTTAAATATGCAAAAATATGCATTTTATCTTAGATATGCAAAAACATGCAAAATAAAAACACCACCATTTATCTCATCATGAGATGATTCGTGGACATTACTGACAAAATCAATAATTAGAAGTCGCAAAAAAAACATGCTGTAGCATATAAATCCTAGCCCTGGTAATAAGTATATAAAGTATTTAAAAAAAATAATGGAAAAAAGTGTCCAAAATTTTTTTTTCATATTTTCAAAATTTTCTTACCTTAAAATGTTTCTCATATGTCTGTCTATGTTTAAATTTAAATAAAAATTGGATCAAAAAATTTTGGTTTCCATGTGTTGTCAAATTGTAAGTAGTTTTTCAAAAAAAAAAAATGAAAAATTGAAAAAATTAGGTATTTCAAATAAATTATTTTATTGAAGTGTTCCGTGTCCATTTTTAATGTTTGGTTAAAGTTGTAAGTTTTTAGCTCCATCATTTTTGAAGTTGTGTTAAGAAACATTAGGTATTTCCATTTTATGAAAATTCTGTAATGGCATATTTTTTTTGTTTTTTGTCACTTTTTCAACAGATTTTCGTCATTTTTTAAAAAAAAAGTATTAGAAATTTGAAAAATGACTTCTCTAAAGTACCGTCTAAATGTTATTTTGAATCTATTGAGATGTGATCAAAACTTTTAGACAAGTATTTTCTACACAAAAAAAGAAAGAGAGAAAAAAAATAAACATCATTGTAAAATCATTATTAGCTTCTACGATCCGCTTAGAATCTAAAATAACTTAATACTATTTGTAACTTATATACTATAGAATTTATTTAGAAGTTTTAAAAGTTTGCCATTCTTATTCCCTTCATGTGTTATCTTCGTCTCGACAACGTTCAACGTAGGAAATTTGCTTCCAGAAAAATTAAATTCATTTCATCAGATTTAAAAATTGAGTAAATTTATATTATCAAAATTAATAATTGTAAGGACCTTCCTATGTTTTTATATTGGCTATTTAGAATATTTTAATTTTAAATTCTGAATGAAATGAAGAAGCTAGTGTTTTTACAGTGATGTTTATTTATTTATTATCTTTTTTTTTTCTGTAAACACTTTCATATGGATCTATTTGTCCAAAAGTCTCAATAAGCAACTTTTTAAACACCGGATTTGCCTTTAGTTGGTACTCTAGAGAGGTAATTTTTTGAATTTCTCAATTTCTCAATTCTTCATTTTTTTTTTTTGATTCAAACTTTATAAAAATTTAAACGTAGATAGACAATAATACGAGAAACATTTTGGTGCAAGAAAATTTTGAAAATGTGAAAAAAGTTAACTTTTGATTTTATTTTTCCCTATACTTGATTTTAAAGAATTTTTTTTATTTTTTTAGCTTTTATTGAGCCAACATAATGAAAAGCATCCAATTCTTATACTCAAAGATGTTACGTTCCAAGATCTTAAAAGCATGATGGTTTACATGTACAAGGGCGAAGTCAAAATTTCCCAAAACCAGTTAAGCCCGTTTCTGAAAGCTGCAGAGTCATTGCAAATCAAAGGTCTGGTTAATGGAAATAAATATGATGCTCCTGTAACACCAGTCGTGTCACCTATTCTCGCCCTCGATAAGAAACCAGTACGACAGGCTACTTCAAGTGGTCCATTTACAACAGCACAGGATTTAATGGTAGAGAGAAGACTAAAGAGGCCACATGATATGAGTACCTTACTTACACAAAGGAAATGCAGGTGTAACCTGTACAGGCCGTCTTCAAATGATAATTTAGACATTCATATTGATAAAAGCAACTCCTGTGATGTTTCACCCCTTCAGTCTGCAGTCCTAAGTGTACCTGATTATTATATTCATAATCCCATAATTAAATGTGAATTGTTGGATGACTACACTAATGAGGCTGATAACACATACATTAACAACTATGATACATCAGTTTCCGAAGGTATAATGGTAAGACCAAAGATCGAACCAATATTGATTGAACCTAAGACTGAGTATTTGGAAGAAATAATAAGTGAGGTCATTGTAGATGACTTGGCATTGAATGATGACGGTGATTTGGAGAACAGTATGGACATATTGAGAGCTGGACCATCACACGACAACTCAATCCAAAGTATGAATTTCTTTAAATCATTTTTGTATTAATATTTATTTAAATTGTATTTATAATTTTAGATTTTGTTCAGTGGCCAACTACAACTGGGAGGCAAACTATATATAAAGAATTAGTGTCACAAGAAAAGGGTGGTAGAGATCAAGGGGATCCTATAGGTAATTTCCGATTTTGATATTAGAATTTCTGAGTGTCCATACGATTTGAAGTTATTGAAAAAATTTGGTAGATTTTTAATTTATCAATTTGATAATTTGATCGCAAATACTTTGATTAATTGCTTTATAATTTAATTATAATTTATCTTCCTCAAATTTTTTCAATATTTATAATATATTAGTGGCAAAACCTAAGGTAAAAATCATAGGTGTTATTTCTTGTTGTAACCTAATTATATAACCAAATATGGATCTAGCCTTGGTTTGGTTTGAGCATTTTAGTGGTGAAATTTTTTTTTTTTTTGGTACTTTGGCTGTTATTTTAGTAAACATGCAGTGTAGGAGATTATTTATTAACCTCTAATTTTGGACTTATTTTTTTATTTTAGATTCTAAATAGAGTAAAGAAGCTAGTGTTTTTACAATAATGTTTATTTTATTCCTTTTTTTTTCTGTATACACTTTTGTATAGATCTACTTGTTCAAAAGTTTCGATCAATTATTTTTTGAAACCTGATTTGCTTTTAGTTGGTACTTTAGAGAGGTCATTTTTTGAATTTCTCAATTAAATTTTTTTTTTTTTTTTTGGAAAAAACTACCCAAAATTTGACGAAAAAGATCTAGAAACCATCATTTTTTGATTCGAACTTTATGAAAATTTAAACATATATAGACAATTATATGAAAAAAATGTTGGCGCAAGAAAATTTTGAAAATGTGAAAAAAAAATTTTAGACATTTTTCTAATATTTTTACATTCTGAATGGAATGAAAAAGCTTTTATTTTACAATGATGTTTATTTTTTTTTCTCTTTCTGGAAATACTTTTTCTTATAGAAATACTTGTCCAAAAGTTTTGATCAGTATCTCTATAGAACCGGAATCATTCCCAGATGGTACTTTAAAGAGGTCATTTTTCCAATTTCACAATATTTTTTCAAAAAACGGGGAAAAACTGTCAAAAAATTGACAAGAAAACGGCAAAATATGCAGTTACCGGAATATCCGTAAAATTGAAAATTACATTTTAACTTAACTTTTAAAATAATGTAGGTAGGGATTTGAAACTTTCATCAACTACTAATAACAATCTCTAGAACATGTCATAACAATTTCAAAAAGATTTGATCAATTTTGAGTTCAGTATAGCATTTTGAAAATTACAGAAATTTTTCATTTTTGTTAGTTTTTATGTAATAAAATTTTTCATTTTTGATTTTAAGACTTGAAAATTTAATATGAACTCACTGACATATATGTCTAATTAACCTGAAAAAATCTCAAAAATCATTACTCAACTTTTTTTTTATAAAAAATTGTTTTAAAATTTCACAAACTCACCGAGAATATCTCACCTGACAACCGAAGAATATCTCTGGTGCGAAGTATGTCCGGCTTTCTTGTTTATACTTTACTTTACTTTATTTTACTTCACTTTAGATTTTTATGCAATAAACAAAGAAAAGGAAAAAAAAAGGTGATGAAAAAAAATTTTTTTTCACGTGTTCAAAATTTTTTGGCGCAAAAATATTCTTATATTATTATTTATTTATGTTTAAATTTTCATAAAGTTTGGATAGAAATATTAATGGTTTCCAAGTCTTTTTGCAAATTTAGTGTAGTTTTTTCCTAATTGTAGAAATCTATTGAAAATTTTTAAAAATGACTTGTTAATCATTCTGAGACAAATCTGGTTTCAAAAAGTTGTTGGTCGAGACTTAAGTATTTCCTTACAAAAAAATGTTCACAGAAAAAAATAAAAAAAGTGTGTACTTTTCACATTGTTGTTTGCCTTTGAGATGTGTTGAATATAAAAAAATGATTCTGAGTGGAGCTTCACTTTTTCCAATATGTTTAACAATTGTTATTTAATGACAGAATAGGCCATGTGTGATCGTTATTTGTGTAAATGATCAAATTTGCGTAAAAAATTACTTAATAATATGTACTAGTATCACCAAGTGGTCGAAATTCAATCAGAATAATAAAATTAATTCATTTTTCTATTATTATTCACTGATCTTACATATTATACCGATATACACACATTGAACTTAAATGTTGAGCTAAAAATATTTTTTTTATATACCTACTTCATTGGTGAAAAACGAAAATTGATTTTTCTTATATTCCCCTACACCTAATAAATATCCCATAAATAATTTCAAATTGCAATAAAGTATAAATGTCAATACAATAAGTTAAAGAGGCTCTAATTATATAAAACAACATAAATTCACTTTAATATAATTTTAGTACTAATATTATTTATCATGTCTGGTCAGTCATGGTTAAAAGAAGTGTGAAATATTTAGTTTGCTGGATAAGATTTGAACCCGGTAAGGTCACATTCAAATCTGGCATCTTAACCAGCACACCCAGTGCTTGAATGAATTGGGGGAAGACGGGGATGAAGTATTCCCTTCTATTTTTTTTAAATATTTTAGCGTACCCCCACTATATTTCAAAAAGCCTCCCAAGGGTATATGACAAATTACCAATTTGCATTTATAACCAAAATGCCTAAAAATTCAAAATTAAATTTTCATATTCTGAATCAGGGAGGCATGAAACAAATTTTTAGCTTGGAGACCATTGCATAAGATTAAAGGAAAAAAAAATGCATATGTCATCAATATTCTATCTCTATTGATAACTAATAAAAAGATTTTAAAAATTATTTAATTTCTTTAGATACTATTATTTAACAAAAATATTCACAGCCCATATCTGGGAAAAAATTTCAAATGCAGCAAAAGCACCATATGCTGCACTTGTGTGCACACCTATGGATCTACATAATATAATAAAATTTTGGTAGCGTGTCATGTTTTTGAATGCCGTATGTTCGAACGTCAAGTGTACAAAAGATTGTCTGTTCGAAAGATTATATGTTCAAAAGGTCGTATGTTTGAAATTATCAATATATGAAAATAAATAAGTCGTTAATAAATGTAAATGCTAAATAAAAAAAACTAAAAACTTAAATTATACGATATTCCTTTTAGAAACTCATTAATATTTATGTCTGCATTTTTTTGTCTTAGAGCTAAATTTTTAATTCTTTGTTCTCGTTCTTCGTTGCATGTTTTTTTTTCTTCATTTGTTTTGCCTTGAATGATTTGCTCTATGGAGTTTTCAGTTTCATTCTAAATTTTTTGAAACTGTCTCATCAATTTGTAAACTCCTGGTTATTTGGATATTAATCTATGAACATTTTTTAATAACCATACTACTGATAGATGACAGAAAAAAAAACTTTATGATTAGTAACTAATGATTTCACAATCAACAAAGATAAGATTGTGTGAAATCCAATATAATGAAAACGCGATTATGTTATTTTTGTTTAATTTCATTTATCTATTATTTCGAACATACAATCTTTCGAACATATAATCTTTCGAACATATAATCTTTCGAACATACGATCTTTCGAACATATAATCTTTCGAACAGACAATCTTTCGTACACTTATCGTTCAAACATACGGCATTCGAACACATGATTTTCAAACACATGACCCCTTACCTAAAATTTTAGGTAAAGTGTAGCAAGTATGTTTTTAATCATATGTTATACATGAAAAAAATTAATATAATAAGTATACCTATTACCAATATTGGTGATTATATTTAATAATAATAGTGTAGTTTAAGGTGGTATATACTGAAGACATAGTATTTACAAGAAAATTTATAAATATGAAAAAAAATTTAGAAATTTTTTTTGCTTAATAGTAAAATATAAAAACTGGCTGAGTAAAAAATTAATTTTTTTTTTTGTTTTCATATTGAACTTTATAATTTTTAAGTAAAATTGTCTTGAATAAACTGAAGCTTTGCTCAGAATTGTCTTATTAAAGAAATGATTTATCATTACTTTTAAATTTAACACACTTACAAGAGCATCCCAAACGAGGAGTGAAGATTACCCAAGGTGCAAAGTATGTTCTTTTTATTTATTTTACCTATATATAATAATTTTCTATATTTTCAATAAACATTGTAAAAAACAAGCTTCTTTGCTCCACTCTGAATCTTAAAATTGACAATTATTGTTCTGTATAACTGAAGCTCTGTTTGGAATAATTTTATTAAAGAAATGATTGATTTTTTCTTTAAATTGCATCTTCTTGACTTGCTTTTGTTTTTTATAATATTATTAATAATACTATATCTGTAATAAATCTATTATTTCAGAACAGTCACTGAATGAGAAGTTCAAATGTCCTAATAAGTGTGGAAGGTCATACAAATGGAAACGTGGCCTTGCTAGACATTTAAAATATCGATGTGTAGTGAAACCTAAATTAGTTTGTAGTATTTGTCAAAGAAAATTTGCATATAAAAAGTCATTTAAAATGCATCTAAAAAATGTACACAGGCTTATTGATATTTAAATATCAACTATGGAGGGAGAAGCTAATATTCTGCAGTTTTTGAAAAATAATAATAAAAAAAAAAATCCAATATATTTGTGTAATGTTATTAAAGTTGTTGTATTTAAGAATATCATTATGAATTTAATTTATTTATTTATATGTATTTTTTTTTATTAATCACTTAATTGAATGAAGTTGCAAAGAAAATTATTTAAATAATATGAAAATATATTATAAAGTCAATGCTTTGTCTAAGCACTCTTGTAGTAAATCTATATATTTTTTTTATAACATTTTTTGATATAAATTTATTTTGTTATAAGTATTTCTCTATCTCATGCACATTGTTTAAGTTAAATTAAATTGTATTCTGTTATTTGATATTGAATCAACAAGAATAGAAAAAAAGTTATATTAATACAAGTGTAAATTTCTTCAGTACCTACATTTTATTGTTAATTTTACTATATTACCGATATAAAAGTAACACATTTTGTTATAACTCTAAATTCAATTAATACTGACATTTTATATTTACTTGATATTTTAGCTAATAAGTAATAACTGTTTTTTATCACAAGTGTTATCCCACCTCGTAAATACTTATGGGGTGGCATGAGGGAGGCTGCAGTTCTCCTGAAATAAAAAAGAATTTGTATAATTTACATTTATTATTTTTATTTTATTTATTTATTTATTTACCATCAAAATAACAACAACAATATATACAAATATAATGTGTAATGATGGATTTCTTCTAAAGCCAATGGCTGTGCTAGAGGAGAGAGTAATTGTTTTTAATAATTTTACCAATAGTGGAATAAGAGCTAGACACCTTCAACTTATTTAATATTTCAGATTCTAGGTGGAACTAAACGATCTAGTGATTTTACATAAATATTTAATTTTAATAATTACATATAATTATAATTATTAAAATTTAATTCGGGAGAGTTGCAGCCCCCTCAGCCCACCCTTTAAGTATTTATGAGATGGGCTGATGTTAGTTATAAAAATACAATTATTAATTATAATATTGATTATTAACTAAAAGTATATATAATAATAATAATTTTAATATTTAATTTATCGGTGTTGCTTGGATATGCAATTTATTGACATGTTTCTACTTGGATATTTTATCTACATAGTAATAAGTTGACCTCGTACAAAATAAGAAATTAATTGTCAATCAATTGACGACCACCCTGGGCATGGTTTTTGAGGACATGTATAATAATTAATAATTATAATTTACAATATGTATAGCAATTGTTACTTAATAACAGTAATCCATGTGCAATCCATTATTCGTGTAAACAATCAAATTTATATAATAAGTTATAATAATGTGTACTAAGATCATCCAAGTAGTCAAAATTGTTCAGAAAAACTATATTAATTAATTTTTGTGTGATTGTACACTGATCTTGCATATTATACTGATACACAGGCTATGAATTTAAATGTTGAACTAAAAATAATTTTGTTACATACCTACATCATTAAAGAAAAACGAAAATTGCTTTTTCATATATTCCCTTACATCTAATGAATATTCCATAAATAATTTCAAATTACAACATATGTAAATATCATAATAAAATAATATAGTGGGATTAACCATGTAAATCAACATTAATTTGTTATTAAATAATTAGTACTGATGTTTATTGTGTCCCGGTTGAAAATTGTGCAAAAAATTTAGTTTACCGGGTTAGGTTTGAAGTCTTGAAGATACATAGGAATGAGATCATAATAAATTTTCAAGTCTTTAGTATCAAGAATCAAAAATTTTACAAAATAAAAACTTTCAAAAAACAAGAAATTTTTAATATTTTCAAAATGCTATACTTAACCCGAAATTGTTCAAATGTTTTTGAAAGTTTCCAATTTCTAGCTGCATTATTTTTGAAGTAATGTTATAAAACCAATTTTAAATTTTATAAAAACTCTTATAATAGCATATTTTACAGATTTTGTGTAAATTTTTTCGACTGATTTTCCTCATTTGTCAAAAATGTATTGATAAAATTGAAAATGATCTCTTTTAAGTATAATGATCGAAATATTTGGAAAGTATTTAAAGTATTTCTATACAAAAAAGTTTTCACAGAAAGAGAAGAAAATTAAACATCATTGTAAAATCATAAGTTTCTTTGCTCTGCTCAGAATCTGAAATTTAAGGCATATTTGTCAAATTATGAATAGCTTTTTTCAAATTTTTTAACTAATGAGAATTTCGAAAAATGGCTTCAAAAGTACCATATAGCAAATTCTGATAAAAAAGTTGTTTGTCGAAATTTTTGGGCAAGTATTTCCATACGAATAAGTGTTTTATGTTTACAGAAAAAATAAACATTTTAAAATAAGCTTCTAGGCTTTGCTCAGAATTTAAAATTCATATGGCTTTAGATAAAAATAATTAAAGGCGTTGAATTAAAATTGATCAAAATGTAGATGCATTGAAATTGCACGCGTCAAAATGTATACGTTCAATTGTCTTGCATTGGATTGACTGCATTCATGTAAATTTATAATCATGATACCTATCTGTGACCACAAGGTTAGTGGCCCAGTCCCAATAAGTACTGCAATCGCGACACTGTGTGTTATGCACAATAATTATATTTACCCTTACTCCGCACATACAATAATTGAAATATCTTTTGTCAAATATGCTGACAGTCAAAATGTGTTTAAAGAAACTATAGATGATATTTTTCAACAATAACTACATAATTCCATTCCCCTGTGACTAACAAAAATGAGAAGTGGTTGAGAACATTTTTACTTCATATATTATAACTATAAAGATGCGGCAACATATTTCTTGCCTATTTCTGTAATCATAAAGAAAAAAGCAAAAATAAAATTAATAAGATGTCTAGATTAGTCTAAACAGTGTTTAATTTATTTAAAAATTCTGACAGAATTTTTACAGTGTCTTTGCCAGATAAATTGATATATCAGTGGCGAAGCTTTTCAGTAGGTGTAGCCCTAACGATTTGTTTATTATAAATGTATAAAAATAAATGACTCGGCTGACAATGACGATGTTAATAAATTGATAGATTAATGTGATGAGGAAATAATGGAATGTACAAAATATAGATATTCACTCATTTATGCTAATATTGTGTTTTTGTACTTTTTTATTAAATACGTAGGCTATAAAATATACACCTATATAGCTTTGTGTTGAGTTTTTTTTATATTTTTTCACGAATTATAATATATATATATATATATAAATGTTATTATTATTAATATAATTTCTACTTTCTGTTTTAAAATAAATAAATTATAAATATAAACTTATAAATTATAATTTTAAATATATTATCAGAATATTTGATTTAAAATTAATAACGTCAAATCAGTTATAAAATGTTTTGAAACAATTTTGGTTTATTGATATATTTTCAGTGATAATATTCTAGTACGGAGAAGTTATCGCGCCGCCGGTGTGGTAATTTTTCTGGCAACAACTACTATCATTGATTATAGAATAGACTATTCTATAATCAATGCTACTATACATTGGCGACGGACTAGGGGTCTTCATGGCACCACGTGTATATTGTATTTAATAGCATCGAAAAATACATAAGATAATTTAAGCGAAAAACATGAATAAAGTACAATATTACTTTAATATTATGACGATTTTCTGGGCGTAGTGATTCGATAGATAAGTAATCTATCGAATATTTGTGCCATGTCCTGCGAGAATGCTTAATGTATAAAGCAGTTGAAAGTTAAAACGGTAACAACTTATTGTAGCGTATTCTGAAATTGTGAAATAAACGGTGTGTACTCACGTAGGTTAGTAATAATTTCCACTCGTAAAAGAAAATTATCCCACCGCTGAGACAAGAAATATTGCGTGGAACTTTTGAAACTTTAAAATGTAGGTTAACCACTGTTAACACCAAAATTTTGCGTGGTCCGTACACCGTTGTTTATCCGAGGAGTAAATAACTATACCGGAATAACTTAACTTGTTTTAAACAAGAGTTTAAAATAAAATATTTAAAACATCTCAACCCTGATTTCTAGTATAGTTGGTTTGGAGATATCACAATAGATTTAACAAAAGGGCATATTTTATCGCTTTTACTCAAATTCTCGGTAGTTTTCCCTCGTTTTGAGAATTTAAAAGAATTAGCTCTGAAAAAGTAGTAGTGATGCCGTCCGAATTTTCTAACGGAAACATTTGCTAACCTTACTGATACGAGTAAAGTATTTCGACAATATTAAAAAAAATATAAATATTTATTTTTTCGTTAAGCCCCTAGCTTCTTCACTCTACTCATAATCTATACCTAAATTTGATGTTTTATTTTTTATGTTTTCTTTAAATACATTTTTTATGAATAATTATTATTTATTACTAATTAATGCGTAAAGAAGTCCTTGAAAAAATATGTCACTGTAGACTTTTAACTGCTTATGAACTCTGGTGTTAAATTCATCACCGACTTCTGCGCACTACTTTTGTGACTCGATTGGATCGGCTGCCCGCACTACTCATCACTCGTGCGGGTGTTACTATTTGCTTTTTTTTCGCTTTTCCAATTCCGTAGTTTACAAATAATACAATATTTACTGTGCACATATTAAATAAATCACCTAGAGGCCGTCGTCGATTTAGTGGTGGGGGTAACGTGATGGGGAAAAAATTGGCTTTTCAAAAATGTAACGTCCGCCAACCACGTGGAAATGAAATCGATACAATAATGTATTTTAATATTTTATCGGGACAGAAATTGTTTCCTGTGCCCATAAATAAATTTGTGGTCGGACAAAACGAAAACGTCAATTACATACGGGATAAGGAGGGTGGAGTACACCCTATGTCTACTGAGATGATTAACTCAAATCGCATTTCAATTGTCGTGTACACAATAATGGTCGTACAATGAAGGACGTGGAGGAGGAGGAGGAGGAGGAGGAGGAGGATCGTTATTGAATTGCCTTCAAAGAAAATTAATTTCTTCTGTTTGTTTGTTTTTTTTTTTTTTTTTTTTTTTTGAAGCGTTACGTGGAAACTTTTCAGCATGATTAATAACGAGGAGTTGAGGCAAATTTGTTATTTTTCATTTTTCCTACCTTTGTTTTTACAATGATTTTTCGATTTCAGTAAGTATGTTAGGTGCCGGCCCATGTGTAATGTTGTATATATCAAAATACTAAGTATCGAAATGTATGTTTTTGAAAATTTCAAATTTTTAAGTCTTTTAGTGTACGTACGCGCAATGCAACTAAGTTTTTTTAAATGGCAATCCTAATTTATTACTATGTATATTATATTGGGATAGATTAATTTTTTTTAACAAGTTTTGTATAAAACAACGTATAAAATGTGCATCAAATTATCCAAAATCTAATGAAATGCTCTTATCTGTTTATCATTTTTCGGTGTTTGAATAATTTATTTATTTATTATTTAAATTAGTTTAAGTCCGCGAGGGCAAAAGTACAGAAATATTAACTTAAAATTAGCAAAAACTAAATGAACAAATATTATACATTTTACACACTATAATTATAATTAATTTACAGCACGGATACGTAATAAGTTGATATTATCAAAAAAAAAAAATCAAAATTGCTTAGTTCATAACAGAATCTAAGCATACGATGAAGGGTTATTTACAACAAAATTATTTTTGTGGAACTTCAAATGAAATAGGTCATGATTTCGTGTGTTTCTACTTGGTACTCTGATTTAAATTTTTTCCAATATTTCTGGACAATCAATCATACTACTAAGCATTTTAAAAATGAATGAAACATCTATAAATTTACGTCGAGCTTGTAGTGAGACCATGTTACACCGTTTTTCAACATCGGCAATAGGACAATCAGACATATTAATTTTGTAAGCAATAAACCGGATAAAACGTCTCTGAACTTTTTCTATTTTATCGATAAGACCTACTTGGTTTATATTCCACACAGTCGAACCAAACTCTAGTCCAGAACGCACGAGAGCGGTATAAAGTGTTGTCAAACAGTCCGGATTTTTAAACTCCTTACAATTCCTTTTAATAAAGCCTAAATTTGAGTAGTTTTTTCCAAAAAAAAAATCGAAGAATTGAGAAATTCAAAAAATAACCTCTTTAAAGTACAATCTAGAGAGGAATCGGGTTTCAAAAAGTTATTCATCGAAACTTTTGGACAAGTATTTCTATACGAAAAGTTGTACACAGAAAAAATAAAAAAATAAATAAATAAACATCATTGTAAAAACACTAGCTTCTTCATTTCATTCAGAATCTAAAATTTCATTTATTAAAGTATGAAGTTCATTTTTATATTTTTTAGAATTTTTAGGTAATTTTTAGAGTTTTTTTTGGGGGGTAATCAAAATTCTATCGCTAGTAATTAAATAATATTGAAGGTCGTCTGGCCGAAGATTCGTCAAAAATGGTTAAATTTTCGTTATAAACCGATAATGAGTGAATTCTAATTTTACAATGATGTTTTTATCTATTTCATAGGTCAATTTCGTAGATAGAAAAAAACTGTTTAAATCTATATAAAGATTTTTTTTCTTTGACGACTGGCCAATTTCAGCCGGAATTATACATTTTATAGTGTTATTTTTGAGCGCGAACAAATTGCATAAATATATATTATATATATATTATACTTATAATATACAATATATTATATACACGCACAGTCATACGATTAAACATTCGTTTCGTCGCAACGAAATTTGCTTTGGAAATATATATTTTCTTAAACGTTTTCTGCGGCGGCGGAAGTATTATTTTATAATCATTATGGCTATACAAAATATATGACGCTGTCGCGGGTGTACGGTTTAATACCATAGCGGAGATCATTAATTTCCAAGTGACGTTTTAACCGAAACGTATGGGACCTACTTACGTGCGGTTTTATTTATGAAGATCCAGCTCCTGGGTCTTTTTGAATACACAACATGAATTATGGTTTTTCGCCAAGCCGAAAAATTGACGAAAAATCGAAATCGGCGAAACGGTTCGTTTCTGCTTCCCCCCACCCAAAAGACTCACATTTACTCACGTGGTTCTTGTAATCATTCTGATGGATTTTAGCCGGATAACGCGGCCGTGCGCAAGGTCTCCAAATTTCCTTTTCGCGAGCATATAATATATACGTAGGTAATATATTTTATGCATATAATGTATAGGTTGGTATATTTACATGCGTACATGTCGTACAAAGGCAAAGGAGAGTATAAACGTGCGGGTTCGGGGTTAGGGGATACTTTGATATGATCCATCTCGCGAAAAATACCGGTGTTTTAGACGACGACGGAGCGAATAATTGTAATACTTTCTTAATTTCGTATCATAACAGGATTTCAACGTGGCATTCGGTTTTCTCGTGGGGGTTGTCAGGGGGCGGATGCGACAAGTCGATCTGCAATTCGCCGCTTAATTTGCGTAATGAAACGCGACCTTCCTCGCTAGTCGACGCTGTGAAATTTTCGAGTATTTATTCCGCGGGCGTAACAGCTATAATGTTATTATTCTACTACAGAAGAGCTGTATTATGTATACACACACACACACACACACACACACACACACACACACACACACACACACAAATAATAATACTGTCGTACCTATGTAAATATAATATAATTATTGGCTCAAGGGTTTTGAGGGGATGAGAAGCGAGAGAGAGACAGATTTGATGTGTATGCGCAGAAAAGAGACAAAGAATCACAACGATTATTTTTTAATTAAGAAATTTCGCCGGCTTACGAAGAGAAACGCTCGTCGTTAATGCCAGAAAAACTCCGACTTGACAAACGTACTATAGAATTAAACATTCAAATTTGAAAACATTCAAACCGAAAACCATGCCGAGTTGAGGTTGGCATGTACACTTTCTTGATTTTTAAATTTTGGAGAAAATTATTTAAGGTTTTAAGCCTTTATATTTCAGTTTTAGAAGGATGATAGAAACTAGCATAAGATAAAACCAGCCCATTTTTCATTTTATTTTAACCAAAATCACCAGGCAATCAAATTACCTGATAGCTATTAAAATATTATAATTTGACTTAATTATTTATGAATTTATAAACTTCCAAGAGCTTATACCTGTACATTTTAATAACACGTTATGTACCAATTATGTTTTAATTAATTAGAGAAATTAACTATAGTAAATCATAATTTAGTGAAATATATATTGTTAATATGATGTGTTATACAAGATAAATTGTTTATTGCATATATATTTTACAGAGGCTCATAGAAATGATAATTAGTGGCTCACAACGACAATTTATGAACAGCATAATATGTATGGCAGGATTGTTATGCTTTTAGTTTAATTGGTTTTTTATTTTCAGCAAGATATAGCCAAAGATGCTAGTTGTGGCACTGGCATGTCGTGATAAGTGATAATAATATAGTCAGCATAGTGTCCTGAATATATAGCGATACAATAATAATAATATCGCGGGTCTTTGAATGCGTATTTTTACCGAGTCTGTTGTGGGGTACACCAGGAAGTGGGACGTTTGCCGCAGTAAAGGAAACAGAACGTGAAAAACGTATTATCGAACGTTCGTAGCTATGTATTTCTTTCAGGTAGCGTTTCGACTTTAAGAAGTTTATTCTGTCGTCGACGGCGGAATATTTAAAGCAATGTTTTCCAACCAGTGGTCCGTGAAATTTTTTGAATTTGATAATTTTTCGAATTTGAAAACACTTATTGCAAAAGTCGGGTATACTTTGCATCATTATTCTTAACAATATGAAACACAATGATCGCACGACGAATGTTGATTTCATGTTGCTTGAAACATATTTCTGTTATGTTTAATACAATACTATTTAGGCTATAAATATATTTATTTTTAAATACAAACACCACTTGCGGCGAAGTCTATGATAATTGTTTGATTTATTAATTTGGATAATTTAAGCTGGAAATTTTAAGTCTAAATTATTGAAATTTATGCAATACAAATTGTTTAAACTGTTGGAATTTTTTTAAACATCGAGATACTAGTCACTCTGCGAAAAGTTTACCATTCAGCAATAACAAATAATAATAATAATAAGAATAAAGATTGTTCAAATAAGTGAAGCGGCTGACTCAGACGGTGAATTCTATGAAAGCACTTCGCAACAGGCATTTTTGTTCGACCCACTTATAATTTAATATAGTGTTTGTATTGCAAAATTTGGCTCCTTAATAAATAGCCACTTCTGTTCATCCCCTAATGAAAAAATGTTACACTCTAAAGGTAAGTATGTAGAGGAAATTTGCATGGCGAAAATCGTTCAAAAGTATCAAATATTTGCATCTCAATTTAAACTAATTAAAAATACTATTTACTTTTTCTTATTCCCTTATGCGTTGGCACAAGTCAAACTAAATATATTATGTATTTCGTGTATTTGAGGAAATAATATACAGTTCTAATATCATAAATATTCTTATAGGCCTACGAGAAAAAAAATATTGGACATAATTCGCATAATAGGGATTATTTACTTCGCAGGTGGGATATCTTGATGGGCGTGATGAATTTTAAAGAAACGATAAACTATTGATAAAACACATATTAAATTCTTAGATATAACAATTCCGACTGGAGATGTAAGCGTTGAATTTTGAGCCCCAAAACTTCATGATGACATTATGAAAGATTTACAAAGTCAGCACCGATAACCGTGACAGGGTAGCCATCGGGTTTCTATATTACACATTTATATTGAACAAAAATACATAAAATAAAATAAAACATACTATGGTGTAATAATTATACTGATTATACTAATTATACTGTTTATTTGATTTTGAAAAAGTAAAAAAAAACTTAAAGTTGTGACAAGAAAAGCTGGCGGGTGTGTAAAATCCTGACCAAGTAAATTAATAACAACGTTGAAATAAATATGGACGAAATACGAAAAGAACAAAAATATTATTGCATTTATTCAGAATAATATGTAATTACTAATATTATCCTATAATGTTTCAGGCAAAAAAAAGAGATAACCTTGAATCTATCCTTTTGCCTTTCCACATATTGTAATCTTGGTTTTACTTTTACCTTAAATATTAAATAACAAAATAGATTTTACGCCAGAAAAGAATGTCTGAGTAACGAACGCGAAAACGAAGATGGCGTCACTATTTAGAGATAGAGAAATTTAATCGTTACTTAAATGAAAAAATTAGCGAAGAAGACTGTATTATTAATTTGTTGTCGTTAAATATCGTCATTGTTTCTTTGTACATAATAACTTTGTAAGTTTCGTGTAATGGCGAGTTGTTTAAATACACGTTCATCATTTCGTTACACGAGCCTAGAGGTAACATTAAAAACCTAATGAATAATTACGGCCAAGTTTTAATTTAATTTACATTAAAATTTTAATTGAGTTTGAACGGTTAATGTCTGTTCGTTTATTTCATACTTAACGAGTTACGTAATTTTCTTTAGGACGTTATCTCGTTCAATTGCTGCTTTTGTAATTATTTTACGACATAAGTATAATGTTTATGAAAGATGTGTTTAAAAAAAAACTTAAACCTAACTGCGAATAAAAAAATTCAAAACGAGTTTCTATTTTATTTTTTACTGTCGAAAACGTACTAAGGTTATCTATTTCTTGTCTCTTTCTTAGTTAATATGAATATTAAACACGGTGTAATTTATCCTTCTGAAATAGTAATTTTACCTTGGTATTGGTATAACAGAAATACGATAGAGAGCCATACTCGAACGTTATTTTATTCAATAGAAAAATATAAGTCACATTTTAATTTAATTAATTTACGCATATATTATATTGCGTACATTGAAATTCGATAATTCAATATTGAATTGTGTTAGGGGTTAAATATTTTCTGACCCCGAGCGCTAAAAATACTGATTTTGATTTTACTCTACGTATTGCTACTGTATTTTCGTTATTCCAGTTAGGGAAATTGTTTTAGTATAATAATTTATTGTAGTGTATAATATTCAGACATCGAGATACAATGTACTGTTATTGTTAACAATAATATTGTTTGTCTATTCAGTGTGTTTAGGAATAAGGAGGTTCTTGGAATAAGAAAAATACATTAATAGATAACTTAAGTATATTTTTTGATTATAAGGAATAAATAGGATTTATTTTAGATTCTGAACGAAGTACAGAAGCTAGTGTTTTTACAAGGTTTATTTTTCGTATAGATCTACTTGTTAATAAGTCTCGATCAGCAACTTTTTGAAACCGGATTTGCCTTTAGTTGGTACTTTAAAGAAGTCATTTTTTGAATTTCTCAATTCTTTAATTTTCTTGTTTTTGGAAAAAATTACAATAAATTTGATAAAAAAAAGACTCGGAAACCATCATTTTTTGATCCAAACTATGAAAATTTAAACGTAGATAGACAATAATATGAGAAACATTTTGGTACAAGAAAATTTTGATGTGAAAAAAAAATTTTGGCCATTTTTCTAACATTTTTTTTCCCTTTATTTATTAGATAAAAAAAAGTAAAGTATAGACAAGATAGCCGGACGTACTTCGCACCACGGTTATTCTTCGCTGTTTGGATTAAATACTCCTGTAGGTGGGTGTATTGAAAATTACTATTATATTGTTCTTTATATTATTAACTTATTTTGTTCAGAATCGTCTTATCGAAGAAATGATTTATCGTTTTTTAAACTTCTACACACCCACAAAGAGTGTCTGACCACAGAGAGCGAAGAATATCCGTGGTGCGAATTATGTCTGGCTTTATTTTCTTTAGTTTTTTGAATTATTATTATTTTTTTGCTTCCTTTCTGTAGACGTGTTTTTGTTTTTTTGAAACTCATTTTTCATTTCGCTCTTCTTCTTAGACTAAATTGTTGGTATTATTATTGTTATTAGGATTACCTCTTATTATTATTGTTACTGTTAGTTGGGATTTTGCCAAACATTTGAATTCTCCTAATTTGTTTATTCAAGAGTTCCATATCCGACGGAGTATTGATCTTTGAAGTACAGGATCTCTAGATTCATAGAGACATCTTCTACCGATGAGTGTATGCATTGTTTTATACACAGTGATTCAAACGACAATCTCGCATAGAATAGAGTGTTCGAGTTGGGAAAATATTTATTAACTAGCCTTTATGACGCTTGTGGGATTATAACGAACTCATAGACACATTATTTGTTGAAATTGGTCATTTAGTGAATGCTCTACGAAGGAATACAGACAAACACACGTGGTAAACACATAATCCTCCGGAGTTTGGGTACAAACCAAAATGCGTTAAGATCAAAAGTCTTTTGAAATAAATTTAAAATGTAATTCTTTTTTCGCTTTTAGCGTTATCGTACCCGTAGTCAATCGATGCGAATAACGTTAAAGTGTGATATACATCATGTAACTCGATTACTGAATATTTTCCTCGGTAAATTTACGAGTTTTCAAAGACACTACAGTTTTGTCACGAAACTTTTCCCGAAAGACACCGCGAGTTTTATGGAACTTCTGGTACTAAGTTTTCAGGAGGAATGAAATATTACGAGAAACCTATTTTGTCCGTAACAGATTAACTACTAGCAACGGCGTGTTACACTTATCGGCACTTTACCTTGAACTTTTAAATTTCCTCCAGCGCACAATATATGATTTCTTACGTACCTGGAGACACCACTTGATTTTTCGAGTATAACTTTTCATTAAATCAAATCTCGAAAGTTGTTGCGTTGCATAGACAAAATTTTGTTAGCTTTTATTATTATTAAATAATTTAATACGTCAATTTAGCAAAATAATAATAATAATAATAATAATTATAAAAAAAAAACTTAAAATACCTCTCGGTGCGTTTTAATTAGACGATTTTGAATTATGACTTTTTAATAATTTTATCTTAGCATTATAATATTTTGTACTAATATAATGTTTGTGGACAAAAATTTTCATTATTTTAGATTCCAAGTATAACGAAGAAGTTTGTGGTTTTACAAAGATGATTATTTATTTATTATTCTTCTGAGAACACCTTTTCTGCTTGACAAAGCTGTACGGGAAAATGGAAATCAACCGAAAAAAATTGAGTAAACCCGAAAAAATATTCCAGAAACTAAATTTTTTTATGAAATCAATTTTAGTCATTTAGTTGTGACTCCAAAATTAGTATAGTACTATAAACTTGACATTTTCACTCATTATCAATAATTGTGTAATATAAACTGTACATTTTTTTATCACTTTTGGGCTGAATATAAAAATGTAGCCAAATATTTCATTTCTTTATTTTCAAATTCTGGATATTATGAGCTGAAAATTTAATACAATGTTATTTAGGTATACATAATATGTTTAGCGGTCCTTGAAAGTGTTTAAAAATCATTGGTCAATTGTTGTCTTAATCGTTTAAAGTTAGAATTCGTACGAATCTGATAAATTTTCATGTAAAATAACAATTTATTTTCCCGTTAAAACATTATAGAACATTTAATTTATAAACGGATTTTTTTTTTATTTTACCAAAATACTCCCCACTTCTTTTTTGGCCCGTGGTAAAAATGTTCATAAAAGTTCGTTTAATGAATACACCTTCTACGTTGTTTACTATTTCGTATTTAATATTCGGTTTTTAATTAAATTACTTAATATTTAATTTTTTTGCAAATGTTAATTAAGCTTATTACTGACTGGTAAAATACTTATGTTTTTATACAGACACGAGTTATCAATCCGCACGGTCTCTTTCTACACAACTGCTAACCATCGAAACGGTTCATTATAATAAAAACGGGAAATGGTTATTGTCCTTCGTTGACGAGTCAATAGCAGAAAAAAATAAATTTTATCGTCCGAAACCTTTTGTTAGTATTCAACTGTTCTGTTCTCATAAGAAATTCGGATGCAGTTGAATCGACTTCTCCGGCAAACGGTCACTTATTGTGCTGTCTATTGTTTAAAATAAAAAATGCGGACACTTTGTACGGTAGGGTAAAAATGAAAATTTTAGGGCTTCAGTTCATTTGCGTCCCAGAGTAGCCCAAATTCGCCTCAAGGGATGTGTACAGATGTGCTCAAAAGATAAGAAACTACCTGTCGATTTATAGATTAATTTTGATCATCGGTTGTCAATTATTATAACAATCCAACAGTCGTAGGGATAACATTTGCCAACACTAGATAAGTGAAGCTGATTATGTTTGTTGGTGAAACTAATGACCAATATTGTAATTTAAGGTATACATTAGTAGTGGATAAGAGTCGAAATTTTAAATCGCTCTCCCCTCATCACATTAATAAATAGTACTTTCAAGCTGTTTTGACGTATTTTTCGCGTTTTTCTTTCTTTGCTACGGCATTATTATCAACAACTGTTAAAATTTTAGCATGATGTTTGGACAGGAAATATTATTGATTTTAAACACATATTATTGTAATAAAATTAACTCATCTCGTATTCATAAAATATTACAAAACCGATACTAAAAACGAAATTTACCAATTTAATTTTACGGTAAAAATGTTGATATTATATATCAAGACAGAGGTAATCCTTTGAAATTCGCTCCAATAACACTAGAACTATTTGTCGTTGGCCACAGTGAAATTTTTAATTCAGCATATAAAAAGGCTTAAGCGAGCCCAAATGATTTGAGTATAAAAACTTGTAATATTATTAAACCACTAAAACGTTAAACGTAGGCGTAAATTATTTTAGCCGACCGTTTTATAATTACACTATACATTATGAAATTAATATTAAGGCATGTTACAGAAGCGCACACGGTTGTAAATAATGTATTATAACGTGAATTCATTGTTCGAAATCACGGTGTACGTAAGTGCTTACTTCTATAATCGCGTGTACTTTTTTCTTCGAGCCGCATTGATTTCTCAAATCCAGAGGAACTAGTGTGTATATTTTTTCGCACGAGAGTACCTGGGTTAAATTATTACACAGGTCGTCAAGGAATGATTTTCGTTATTTATTTTTTTTTTTTCGTAAAGTATTGTATTTTATTTATAAGTTATTATAATAATGTATTATCATAAAAAGCAACGTAAAATTATTATTGAATACAAAACAAATGCGTAAAAAAAATGTCATCACTTCAAACATTATAATAATATTTTTCTCAATAATATTTATATAATATAATTTTATTTAATAATAATATAATAGTTATATGTTTTTTTTTGTTTTTTTAATTATATATCATATATTATATAATATATATTTTACTTAAATTAAATTTTCATTAATTATGTTATAATTATTATACACGAAGAACAATCATAATCGTCGTTATAATAGTAAAATACAATATGCAATGTAGTACGACACAACGATTATAATATATATATAATATATATATATTTTTAAATATAATATAATACATTCAATTTATATTTTATAATATAATAATATGGGCTAATAAACGTATATAATTATTTTATTCAATAATAATAATGGTACTGTCATATATTATTATTATTTGGTCATATATATGTATATATGATTTAACGGGAAAATGTTCGTCACGTCAGACAACACGGGGGAAAATTTTTTTCTATGAATAATTAATTTACATTATATAATAATTTTCATTTAATCAGTTCGAACCGCGGTTGCACACGTAGTACACACGGTACACAGGCGATTCCACACTAACGCGAATCAGTCAACGCCTAGTCTAGTCGTTAAAACGATTTCGCACATTTCCCTTTCTTTATATTAACCTAAATAAAAATAATATTACAAATATCAACGGGCGTAGATCGATGATTTTTTCTGGCTACAAGTAGTTGTTCTTATTCAGAATCGATAATATTACATAATTTTCTTCATGCACGACGTTACAAATATAATTGTATAGAGACTATAGAGTGAAAGAGAGAGAGTGAGATTGCTCTCTGTATAAAACGCGGATACAGCGACACGTATTCCGACGATTTATTCTGCTCACCGCGATAATGTGTTATTTCAAAATCAAATTCATAACTCCCCGGGCGGAGACGGTTTTTCTTTCCACGAATTATTAGCCTTTTTAAATTATTAAATTCACCTTCTTTATTGGGAAATTCGAGGGTGTACTCATACGAAGACGACACGAGTATTCGAAAAACTGTCAAAAATAAATTGTAGCTCTGTTATAGGTGGTGGTACTCGTGTGTACGTATTCTATCGATTTTAATCGTTTTATTTCGCTTAAACTTCGTCTCTTCATGCTCCAGTGTTGTACACGATTAAGTGTTGAATGACCACTAAAAGTACACGCGACAATTGAACACGCCTCTAATTGTCTTTTTCGCACATCTCGCGGTTAGGTTAGGTTAGGTTTGCTCCTTCGAAAAATTCCAAACGAACCGTCAACTGATTTCATACATCGGACTCTGTTCGTGAACACCTAAGAGACGTTTTGACGTGGAAATTTTTGCGCTGCCGATTTCGGCGATGGTACAACAATGGTACCTATTTTAATTTTATATTTAACGCGTGTTAACGATTATATTATTCAAGCAATAGTAACGGTTTTTATCGAACATAAATATTATGATAATATATTGTGAGCTTATTTCCGACTCTTTCCAGCCGAACTACGATCATGTGCTTAATATCATACGGTTTACCGCAAAAATACGTGGTGGTTGTAAAACGGTTTGAACGGGTTCACCCGGCATCTTTGCATCGTGTGTTATACGTTACATTCCCAATTCCCACACATTAAAAATAATGTCAAAATAACAAAAAAAAGATGTTCATTTACTAATATTCCCTAATTTATTTGAATTTTACAGTTTTGATTTTTACATGTTTAAGAGTTTATGTTTTAAAAATAACAATATTTATTGATAACTTGTAATTGCCAATAAGCCCATGAGGAATTTGACTACAAAATTTACATAATTTATTCAATATATTTTTTTCTTTAATCATGCTTAGGTACTAATAATATCGTAAAAATGGTCGCGCGCCTAATTTTTCGTTACTAATTCAATATTTCATCGAAACGTTTTATTTCCTCTTTGCGGACATCACACCTGTTTCCAATGCGTTCCAAAAGGATAAGCGACGATGGTGAAATTATTTTTATTATAATAAATGATTATCAACGTTACTACATGTTCTAATTTTCGGAAATTTTTTTGATTCTGGTGGATATTTTATTTTTTACTAGGAAAAAAAGGACACATTAATTCTGTTAATATTTTTACGCTTTTCTGTCAATTAATGTCTAGGATTCGGCGACTTCAAATCGAACGGAATCTGCATCCTATTATTTTTATTAATGGGCAAATGCGTCAGCAGCAATAACGTTTAGCAAATATTTTTCCTATATTTGTTAGGTTATATTAATTAAAAAAAAACTCATGTCCCGATTATTCCTGTATTTATGTTTACATTGTTTTTAAAAGTCAGTAAAAAAAAAAAAAAAATCCATGATGCCAAGAACGCTGGACGACCACGATTATTGGTGCAATCGATGGGATTCGTACGTGGCGACGCGACACAGTCGTTTTCGTTACTACTCGCGGGTGAAAAGCTCGTTTATAATACAGTAGCTGTCTATCGGGTGGCGGACGTGTACACGTGTTTTCACATGGAACCTGATCGATTTGAATAAATATTTTGTCACGGATACGTGACGCGTACGAGTGTTATGTAACCGTATGAAATACTCTCCGCGTAAACCGTTCCGGCAATATTTTTTTGGACTTTTCGATTCGATTTATAGCTATCGGATACAGTAAACGACTAAATATACGAGATGGAGGAGCACGACGACGACTAAGACGACGAGATTATTGATTATATTTTCACCGGTATGGCGGGTTAACGATTTTTAAAATAAATGCGCAGATTTTTTTTTAAACATTTCGACACTGTTTTTGTTTAATTGCTCTCGTCGTCGTCGAGGATGTTGTTTTCAAAATAATTATTTAAACCTTGACACGTTTGGAAAACGTCTATTCCCCCCCGCGTTAAGGCGGCGGTGCCTGGGGGGGGGGAATAAAATTAAATAATACGTTTTAAAGCACTCGGCCGAAGACGCGCGCGCGGAGAGAACGGCGGAGACTTATTTAAAACATTTCGGGTCTCGCGCCGCGGATTAACGTGTAACCGAGCGAAAGAAAACCACGTCTCGTGTGCATCGTTTCTCGTCGTACGGATTTACTGCGAGACGATGACGTTATTTATGAGGGTACACGGATAGGACCGTGCAGCAGGTTCGGACCGTAGAAAATATCGCGTTTAAGAGACGTCTGTGACGGATAAAACGCGAAATCCTTCACAGACATAATGTTACGTTATATTATTTTATGTACAATACGCACTGAACTATGTGCAACACGTACTCAACACGTTCGATAAACCGAGTGGAGAGAATTGCACGTTTTCGAATAGGCATATGCGCGTGGGAGTCAAGTGCACGGACGCTATAGGTGCTCGAGTACCCTCGAGTACTTGAATAGATTTATTCGGTGTGGAGCCCTGGACAATGGAACAGATGTAATATTCAAAAACTAACAGTATTTGTACAATATTGTGTGTAGTAAATTATAATAACGATCGAGCGATTCGTTAGAGTTCGGCTTTCAAGTATAAAGTTTATACGTATATATTATGATTAGGACATTTGAATGAAAAGGTATGAACGTTTGTGTTCGAAGTACGTACACCGAGGGAAAGATTTGAGGGAAATTATTATCGATTACAAATATATATTAGGTATCCTTTTTATTAGATTTTTTTTTTAGTTGAATTGTTTGATGCTATAAATGCATATTGGTTAGATTAACTGACGAATTTTCGCAAATCTGGAGCCTAGGAAAACGTGATTAATATTATGTTTTTCTCTCACGCGAATACGTGATTTGGAAACTTTTTTTAAAATTTGTAGTATTTTTAAATTTTTTTCCCAAAAGCTGGGCGTTTTAAATTTTTCAAAAGAAAAAGTTTCAATCGATGGGAATTTTTTTGTAATAGACACTCGTATATTAATGTAAATAAATCGATAAGGCATATTTGGAAAAAAAAGAATCATTAAGTTGGGAATATTTTCCACTATTTACCAACATTTTGCCAATACGAGCATGTTATTTCGAGAGTATAATAGCATAGTTGAAATAATTTAATTTACTGAAAAAACACAAAAATTAACTCAATTTATCGAAAAGTAATTTACAATGATAATTATAATGACAATATTCTCGAACAACAGAACCCAATACAATAACATTATTGTTTACAGGTGGCGTTGTAGCGCGTTGACGCGTCCATAAAACGAGAGGCGAACGTTCGAAGTGATACGTTGGCGGCTGCGAACCGTCGAATCCGAGGGTAATTTTGGAGTAGGAATTTGTACATCAGATAAAACAAAAGACGGATACATGAACGGAGAGCGAGAGAAATAAATATATATATATATGTACAGAAAGAGAGAGACAGACAGAGAAATAGATAAAGAAGAGAAGATAGCAAACGGGAGAGAGAGGACGTCAGGTAATAATAATAATAATAATAGTAATTGCTGAAAACCGTTTCAACGACTCGCGTTGGTTTGGTACACGTGTCGTCGTGGGTTTTCCCTCGGCAGCGGCGTCTGGTCATCCATCATAGCGGCGACTGCGGCGGTTAGCGCAGGTAGCGTCCGGTCAACGCGGCGACTGCAGCCACGGCGGTCAGCGAGAAAGCCACGGCGAACCGCGCGTCCGCGTGCACCGACCCGGACAGCGCCTCTGCGCCCGTCTCCACGCAAGAGCGGAATGGGGCGTAGTCCAGCTCGGTGACGGCGCAGTACTGTGCTCGCCTGCACTCCAGGTTGCATTCCTTCGGCTTGTACTTGCGCACCGAGTTGACGTCAATGTACCTGCAAACAAAGGACGCGGTTGATAAATTTTACACCTGGATTATAAGAAGATGGTGTAGGTGTATAATTTGGGGTAAGGGGCGATGTCCCGAGGGATTCATAACCGTAATCGAAATAACCGGTAAATAATGAATGAAATTCGGAATTAAAACTACGGCTTGCGCTGCAGTAATAACGTATACATTCTTTTGTTTAATTTATTTTCGGAATCCAAATTTTAAAATTTGAAGTTATACTGTACGGTTTGAGAAAAAAATTAATAATAGCCAGTTTGTAAATCCAATTAAAAAAAAAAAAAAAATATTGGTATAATAGAGGTAAATCCGTTCATTTTCTACGATTTTTTTTACTTGACGAATAATTTAATAGTATTGTCAAACACGTCATAATATTGGTGATATTATGCCGTCAATACATAAAATAAAATATTATTAAGTGTCTAACAATATTATAAATTATTCATAAATTTAAAAAAAAAGTAGAAAATTAACTAAACCAAAGTTAGGTTTACAAAGTGGCTATTTTGAATTCTTTCTGAAATTGTAAAATAAAATTTCATATTTCATAATTTGGGTCCTAAAAAAAAAATAATAATAATAATAAAAAAAAAAAATACGTTATTATTGTAATCCAATGCTGTAGTAAAATTTTTTTTAAGTTTTCAATTTTTAATAGAACAAAAGTTTTTGCGTTTCTTCCAATACCTAATTAATAATAATTTTTAATTTTTTTAATAACGCATATAATTTTTTTTCTCACTACCTAAGTTTTTAAATTTCATATTTTATTCTATGGTTTTAGAAAAATAATTAAATCAGTCATTTTGTAAACCTGGTTTTTAGAAAAAATTTGGTGGTCAAATGTCTTATTAAAGTTTGGCATTTATTTATTATGATTTTATAATTTTTTGAAAATGTAAATTAATTAATACACAATGATTCAAGATTCAACATTTTACACTACAAAAATTACATTTTCAAAAAGTTTAAAAATCATAATAAATAAATGATCAAACTTTAATAAGCCATTTTAACACAATTATTTTTCTAAAAATCAGGTTTATAAAATGGTTATTTTAAATTTTTCTAAAAGTATAGTATATATTTGAAATTTTATAATTTGTGTACCAAATAAAAAAAAAAAAAAAATTATACGTTATTCCTTATGCGCAATGTTGTAGTAATATATAAAAAAATTTTAGTTATTAGATTGAATAATATTTGATAGAACAAAAGTTATTGCATTCGTCTAATTTTATTGTGCTAAAACAACCCGTATATCTTTGTTATTATTATTTATTTCTTTTAAATGAAACTTTTTTGGTGTAGGGTACCGATGAAATGATATGAAATGACTGTTTTTGACAAGGCAACAAAATATAAATCATATCAAATATTATAATCGAATAATATCATGATATTTTCTATGGAACCGGCTTCATGTTTCATATCATTAATACACATTAATTATGCGAGTCAGTGGCCGGTGGCGTGGTCAGTGTACAGGTACCAGAGTTTAACCCATGAATTTTTTTTAAAAATTACTAAGAAAAGTGTTAAATTACGGTTTAGCTCTTTCGTCGTTGAACAAATTCCATATTTTTTCTAACAATATAACTTTAATAATAAACATAAACGTTACCAATAGCATATACACAGATAGCTGTAGGTCACTGACTCCCTGAGATCTCGGCTTTTGAAGTATTATTTATTTTAATAGTCTTGTTCAAACAAACGAATACCTCGTATTATTTATTCTGCTAATTATTCTATTGTGGCAGTCTGCCGCTATTATATTGTTTCGGAGAACATTTAATGCCTCTGACCCATAAACAACAATTTGAGGCGGAAGGATTTAAGCTCTCCAGATTTTTTATAAACTGAATGAGGTGAATGCCATTAGAGGTGATTGAATTAATCATATAAATATTTTAGCCCATCATTTTTTTTTTCAATTCCGCCATTATTCTGAGTAGAAAATTTTTGTGCACTAAAATATCGTCTGTTGCTATCGATTTCT
>JAIPRM010001927.1:0-33701 GCA_025469315.1 Stegophylla sp. TES_Ste_2020 | reverse complement strand
TTCTTAAATTTTTTTTTTTTTTTTTTGAAAAAAACTACCCAAAAATTGACAAAAACGACTCGGAAACCATCATTACCGAACTATATGAAAATTTAAACATAGATAGAAAATCATATAAGAAAGATTTTGGCGCAAGAAAATTTTGAAAATATTGAAAAAAAAAATTTGGACATTTTCTAACATTTATTTTTTATATTAAAATTCAATATACCCGTCTAGAGAATCCCACCCATCGTGCGAAGTATATCCTGCTTAGTTTATTGTCTTCGCAAAGTGATAATAATCGTCATAAGTGTAATATTATTATTATGTACGTACGAGTTAGTTTAAGTGCGCGACATTTTTTATTGCGTTATGACTGGTTAGACTAGGGATGCCAGATTTATAAAATAAAAATACAGGACAAAAAAAAATTATTAAAAAATTAACAATAACCGAAATATATTTCTTTGGTAATAAAATGGAACAAATATTATACGGAATTGAAAGTGTTTTTCTTAAAAATTGTAAAACACATTTAAACAATATTTATATAACAAATTAACAAATCTATTAATTCAAATATTATATCTTTATAGCAAAATTGTTTTGTTGTGATTAATTGAGTTCGAGACTATAATATTTCAATTACTTTCTGGTGTATTGATTTTTGTTTTATATTTTTCTGACAAATCAATGAATTTTAATAAATATTCATTGTCAGGTAAAAGTTAATGAAATTCGGAATAATTTTTTTTTTTTCTAAACATTTTCAAATTTGTTATCATATATTTAATCGTTGACATATCTAAACGTTTTTTTTTTTTTTAATTTGCAGACAATTAATGCTACTGAAAATCTATCAAGGGTGCCTGATGTACATTTTACATAGTTTAAACTCAACCACTGTTCTTAAATTTAATAATATCATCAAATTCAGAATTCACTGTGATATTAAAATTTATATTAATTAAAATTCTATCTATAAAATAATATTTCTTATTAAAAAAAATGGTATTTTTGGTTAAAAATTATTATTTACCGGACATACTGGACAGATATTCCAAAATATGGGACAATTTCATCAATTTGAAACTATTACGGGGACGCCGAGACATTACCACAAAATATGGGACGTTCCCGTATAATGCGGGACGTATGGCATCCCTAGGTTAGACGGTTGTGCCCAGTCACTCCAATGGCGTTAGTAGGTAAAGTTAAAATATTGAGAAAACAATACGTTAGGCCGTAACAGCAACGGTACACACGTGCAGCTTGAATGTAAACTCGAGTACACCAATAACTTTTAATAGCAGAAATTACGAACATTTGTAAAATATTAATAAAAATGTTCGATAAATTGTCTTGGGTTTACATTGACAGTCTATTGAAAAAAGTAAAAACTCTAAAATAATTTACGTTTTTTAAATCCGCTTTATTTCTGAACTTATGATGAGCTCCGCCGATTCATTTAAAGTTTTTTCCGATTCATTGATTGGACTATTTGAAATTTCGAATGAAAAAAATGTCATTTAAAAGTTTTTTGACATTTTATTTTTTATTTGTAATTTGTATTCAATCGGTTTTGTTTCAGCCTTATTTTAATGCATTAAAAGTATACGCTAAAATAAACACGGTACTTCATAAACTAACCTAACACAATGTTATAATAAATCAATATATATTTCACCGAGAGTATTCCATTCACGAAGTGTGAAGAATGCCCATGGAGCAAAATATTCCCGGACATTAGTTTTATGGCTTTTATACCTTTTTTTCGATAAAATGTATTTTCAGCCGTTATTCGCAAATAACTTTACGATCGATCGTAAAGGTAATGTACGCTTGAACGCTATACGGTTTTAGGCTTGAACACTCGGAAAACCTATAAGACTACCCTCATTGGCAGTTATTCAACGTTTTCGGGGCACGTGAAGTGGGTAAATTATCGAAAACAAACTATGCATCACCTACGTTAGTTTACGAAGTTCGACCCTCTGAAAAAATGATAACTTCCAAAAAATGACCTCACTAAAGTACCATTTGAATTCTGATTCAAAATGTTGCTGGTCGAAACTTTTGAACAAGTATTTCTATACAAAAAAGTTTGTACAAAAGAAGAAAAAAAAATAAACATCACTGTAAAAACATAAGCTTTTTCACTTCGTTCAGAATCTAAAAATAATAATAATGAAAGTTATAATATAGTAATAATAAACGACTTTTTCTACACTTTGAATCAAAAACGTTTACCAATCACTGTCGATCATTAATATTTAACTTGTTTAGTCGTGATAAGCGATGTGTCACTAAGAATATATTTTTTGGTAATTTTTTTTATTTTGACCACTTGTTGGGAAATTTAATTTTATAGCATAAAATTATTAGAAAAAAGATATTTATAAGTGAATTTTTTAGTAAAATAAGGTTCAGGTATTTATAATACCTTATTGGCCAAGTTTACGCCATCAACTTGATACGCATACCAAAGGTTTGATACGGATTAAGTTATCGATGTAAACAGGAGTGAATCAAAATAGTCTGATAAGTTTGAATATGGCGTATCAGACCAAATTTCATGTGTACTAAACACAAAAATCTTTATTTTAAAGTTATGTTTGTGGTTATGTGAATCAATTTAATGTGCACCAGCTTGGTACTTGTGGTGTAAACTAGGCCATTATTGATTTACTAAACATATTTAATCTCACTCAATTAAACAGATTGACCGTGTAAATAACTACAAGTTTAAAATCCAATATTTGTGGTGATGACTGATTTTTAAATGTGTATAATTTTTCTTTCGATTTGTATCTAATAGAAATTAAATGTGTTAGAAATACTTAAAGGATTTTCATTTCTCTAAAGATATTTTTGGTTAAAACAAATGTACCTTAAGGATTTATGATGCTGTATTATTATACGTTTAATTAAAACGTTTAAGCAATAAATAACAAAAAAAAAAACTATTATTCAACAATTTATTTTCGATTTTATAATAACACGTGGGTACGTAATAACTAATAGTACATAACACTGAAATATAATATAATATTATACTCGTACGTATTACGCGGTGTGGTTTTTAATTTTTATGATGATTTCAAGAAAATGTAGGTAAGTATAATATTATACGCTCTGCACAGCGTGCACCTGATTTCGTAACACGGCTATTATTATTATTAATACGGTCGTAATATCAATCGCCGCGCGGCCGCTCCGTAAGCGAGAAATTACTCAATAGCCCATCTATAATATTATACGGCATGTTAATATAGAAAATGTATAGATACACGTAAACGATTAATTATTTTTCACGAGACGTTATTATTTTACGGTCGTAAAGAAGTCTATAAAGTCATAAGATATATGCGGCGGCGGCGTTAGAAAATTGTTCGCTTTTACGATGACGAGGTTGTGTGTGTGTGTGTGTGTTTTAATAATAATTTACTTTCGCGTTTTGCCTATACGCGAGAACCCGAGTCGTGAATCCTTTTATTTATTTATTTTTTCCCTCATTATTATGTCATAACAAAATAATATATATGAATGTATATACTTGCGTGTACCTTATGTATAGAAATAGTAATTGGATCGAAATTAAAGTGCGTGTCCGCGCGCGCACACACAGAGACTTGCTATATAAACAAACTGTTACGGTCTACGGATTAAAATGTACTAATGAAATAATCGTGTGAATTATATAAGTATAAAAAAAAAAATCACATTAACAAAAATTGTTCCGTTCTTGACACCTGTACATTGACACAGTTGATATAATAATACAATGTATATGTATGTGTGGACTGAGCTATAGCTTATATAAATTAGTTTAAGATTCTCTCGGCGGGACGAAGAACAAGAGTGGTTTTACATTGATTTGAATTTATAATTATGTTTAAAATCGGTCATCTTTACGTGAAATAATGATTTTTTTCAGTCAAAACGTTAATATTCTTAAAATTTAATATACACTTAACATTTTCTTTTGATTAATAGATTTATCACGTATTTTCTTACACACACCTAGTATAATATTCATGAAAATTGGCCTTCTGGATGATTTTTTACGACCGTTTAATTTTATGAATTACAGTTAAAATTACAATTAAATAGATTAATCCAAATAATGGTAAATTTCTCTTCTTTGTTGTTACGTAACATATCAATCTATTGTTTGTAGGGTGTAAAAACGTGTACCAATTTACTCAAACACGAGTATTGTGACTTTGTGGTAAATTTTAGTCAAAAGAGTTTTAAACTTAAAAACATTCTAAAATTAATCATTTTCAATGTTAAATGAACACGGATTATTCTGTTACTATCTATTCCAACAACAATATTACTTAAATCTCGAAAAAGTCAACAATACCGCATAAATAATCATAAACGAATTTTTGTTAAAATGTAATTTTATAATTGGTGTGTTTTATTAACTGAAGATCCGTTCAGAATCGTTGGTTTAAAGAAATTATTTATCGTTTAAAACTATACCGACCAAAAGTATATCAGCTGAGGAGTGAAGAATACCTTGCTTTTTCAGTCTGTAAATATCGTAACCCTTATCCAGTATTACAGATAAAAGTAATCTTAAGAAATTCCGTTTGATTCATTCTAGTTTCGATTAAAACGAAACGATTACGTACATAATATACTTGATAGCATGTGTACCATTGTTTGGTTTTTTTTGACTTGTCTAACTTAGCTAACTTAGGTTCCTATAAGGGGTGATTTTGATTGTAGCAAAAAAGCTAGTGACGTTCATTTTGTCCATTTCCTAGAAACACTTTATCGTGAAGTAAATATATTGTTAATGTGTTAAAATCATTGAGTTATATACAAAAAAAAGTGTGTACTTCGCTCGTCGGGATGTTTTTCGCACGTCGGGTGGGATTCTCTTGACGGGTGTATTTAATTTTAAAGAAACGATAAATTATTTCTTCAATAAAACGATTCTGACCAAAGAAAGTTAATAATAAAAAAAAATAAATGAGAAAAAAAAATGTTAGAAAAATGACCAAAATTGTTTTTCATATTTCCAAAATTTTCTCACGCCAAAATCTTTTTTATATTATTTTCTATCTATGTTTAAATTTTCATATAGTTCGGATCAAAAAATGATGGTTTTCGAGTCGTTTTTGTCAAATTTGGGTAGTTTTTCCGCCCAAAGAAATTGATGAATTGAGAAATTCAAAAAATAACCTCTTTTAAGTACCATCTAGAGGCAAATCCGATTTCAAAAAGTTGCTGATCGAAACTTTTGGATAAGTATTTCCATACGAAAAGTTGTACATAGAAAAAAAAATAAACATCATTGTAAAAACACTAGCTTCTTCACTTCGTTCAGAATCTAATAAGGTATAAAAGAGCTAAATGAAAATGTCCAATGGGCCAGTGAAAACCCGAAGTTTTACATCCCTGCATGTCAGCAGTTGAGTACAATTATTAATATTTTCAAAATATCGTAAAAACAGCATATATAATTTGTGTATATTTTGTCATGCGATTCGCATAATATAACTGTTTCGAATCCATGGGGGTGGAGAACATTAATCGGTCGTCTCCAACAACCGGAAATAACGGCACGGAAATGAATCGTGCGACAGCGGACCGATAACGCGATTGTTGGCCTCGCGGGACCGTAAATGAAATTTTATTATTATTGGGGTAATCGAAACGTTTTAGCGTCGCTCGGCGCTCCGAACCGTTCTAATTAGACGCGTTATGTAATTAAAAACGAATCGATTCCCCGCTCCAGTTCGGGGACAATAATAATTGTCGCGGGACATGGCATTATTTCGGGATGACCTGACGTTTTGAATCCCGACGAATTATGTTTACACGAGTAAATTGTTATTATATCGAACAAATGACGTTTTTTCGTAATTACAAATCCAGTGGATCGTCACCACGAAGGGGATCTATTCGACGACGTATCGATATTTGACTAAATATAAATTCGGTCAGAAGTATACTGTAAAATTGTTGGGAGAAGAACTTTGTGCATTTACTCTAGATGGCCATTAAAAAAAAAAAAAGAATGCCATACATATTTGGTGCGAACACCATTGGTATTTTTCACTTCTCCGGTGAGACTTGGTGGGTGTTGTGTAAAGAAACGAGAAATTATTTCTTCGACTACAAAAATTCTAGGCAGAGTTTTCGTGATGCTTATTACCAACTTTAAAAATAAATTGTAATTAAAATATAGTTATTTATTGACAATTGTGTTACCATGGTTACCATTTTCAATAAATTAATTAGTGACTATCAAATTTTCTACAGCTACCAAATTAACAATCAAAGCGAAATAAAATGACATCAAAACAAATTTCATTTTAGCATTTATTGACTATTATATTACCGTGGTTACCATAATCAACAAATTTATTATCACGGTTACAATATTCATTAAAGTAATTTGTTACAATAAAGTTTCATGTAGCTACCAATTAACAATTAAAATGGCGTGAAACTCATTTTATGCTGCATCAACACCTTGAAATTATATGAATTTCAAATATTGACCTTTTTAAAGTACCATCCAGAACCGAATTCTGACTCAAAAAGGTGCTGGTCAAAAATTATTGGATAAGTAAATCTTTACGAAAAATTGTTCATGGAATGATCAAACTCAGCAACAAATTAAACATAATCATTAGCAACAGATTTTAATTATAACTAATTTTATGAGTTTTATCGAAAACTTTACTCTAAATAATATTATGAAATCGTATAACACCAAAAATCGTTCTTAACCGGAATTGTATACTCACATTCACTATAAAGTGAAACCGAAATAAATTTCTGTTTATAAAATGTATTATTATTATTATCATAAATGAACATAACGCTAGGTCAAAACACTTGTCATGGTTTTCCGGCTCACACCACTGTAAAGGGATAGAAGACAAAATCCGTCGATCCACCAGACCAGTTAATCGACTCGGCGTCACACGTTCTCACGTTTTTTTTTTTTTCTACATATTTTTATTTTAAGAAAATCTGTGTGCATTAAGCGAATGAAGTCGATCCTTATATTGTCGTTTAAATGTGACACGACAGTGACGCGAGAGAAGAAGGCGTCCTCCGTCGACGCTACGCTAATATTATAATATTCTCACGTCTATTTAATGTTTTTTTATTGCCCAATAATGGTTGAAAAAAAAAAAAAAAAAAAAAACTAAATTGAACTATAATATTGAACATTGAACTATTGAACACTAAAATGGCTTCGAGCGGAGTGACTCATGAACACAGTGCACACACGTGCTCGCACACGTGTAAAGCCGCCGCTGTGGATGCATACGAATAGAAAACGCGCGATAATACGGTCAATTTTATGATTTTTCCACTCGAAAACGAGTCCTCTCTACACGTTCCCCATACGGGGAAATACTGTACGTAGTATATGTTAAAACGGCCGATAAGACTTCTCGTCATCGTCGCGGTCGATTAAAAAAACGAAAATGGAAAAAAAAAAACACTTGACTCGCGTTTTCTCACACCCCCTTTCCCCCACCGTCTCGAGTGTAATACTGTGGAGAGCATATGCATATATATATATATATATATATTTACGTATATAATTAATATATCTACGCTTTGGTTAAAACAAACGAGACGCGTTTTGAAAATATAATGTGTTTATAATTTGACGTTTTGAACGGGGGGGGAGGGGAGGGGGAGGGGGGGTAAACGCGTCGAGAAACACCACGTGTACTCCTCACACTGTACTCAGACGTCTGCTTATCACGTCGGGGATATTCGTATACTCGGAACACAACACAACGGGGGCGCGTATAACCCTCCGACTACCCCGCCTGTAACGGCTCGACACCAACGCGATTCTTACGCACACGTGCGCACCGAACGCGTTTTACTGTTATACAGAATGATCGTAAAACACATCCACGGTTTCCACTCGCAGTGATCGTCGATCGACGATCGTATGGACTTGTTCGTGTACGACTTATACAGGGTGATTTTTTAAGAGCCCCACTTTTTGCCTTAAAAATGTGAAAATCGCGATTTTTCTTTTTTTTAATGTTCAAGTCACTATACGTATAAAAGCCATGTTTTCCATAACTCATTTTTTCTATGTCACCTTAAGGATGTCCCGCGGAGATCGAAACTTTTGTTTTTTCTAATATCAACCCCCTATTTGAACTGCGGAATTTTATTCGGGTTATTTTTCTGTGAATTTTGATGTATTGAAATCAAAATTTGAAAGAGTAGTTTTTGAAATATTCATATGTAAATATGAAGGAAAATAGTGTTTTGGACGTATGTAGTTAGTTAATATTAATGTAGTTAGGTCGTCCTATCTCATTTAAATATATTTGTTTACCAATGTACTTACTCATTTCTCATCCCTGAGTACAAGAATATAATTTCTGTACTTAGAAGGAATTTAATTAGAACAAATTAAAAAAAAAAAAAAATGTAATTGATATTTTTTTTTTTTTACAAAAATATAATAACATAGTTCTACCTAACCTAACACAGAGAATTATCTATTATCAATGATGCTCCCGGCTGTCAACATTTTCCAATAGGATCACTATAGTGCGGCTCTTTCCCATTTATATTTTTTATTATTTAGCCATTTATGTGCCCATTAAAGTGAACCTAAGTACGGTCGGTGTACCGTCATCGTATATCGACTATACAACCCTTAAATCTATAAGCGCATATTCCGAAAGGGTAAATCATCGAGTATTTTTTTACGTCTATTACCATGTCGATACCATATTTTAATGGCAGCTGCACGGTAATCCAGATCTTCCCTCGTGTGCTTCACACAGCCACGCAAATCACGCAGTGGTTCCGAATTCAACGAGACTGCTACCTGCAACCAGAACTTGGAACCAATGACGATGATAGCGGTTTTGGTTTTGGGTGTTCAGTTGGCTAACAGTTTTCTACGGTTTTTGGTTTTGGTCACAAAAATTTATTTTCGAAAACGATTTTCTGGGTTACCTGGTAGTTAAAATCAGTTTTCAAAAATAACAGTTACCTATCAGAATAATTTTTTGATTGTGAGAACCAATTACATTTTCAATGTTTTTATAACATCTTCGAAATTTTAAAAATAAAGTTTTTCCGATAATGTGTTAACTGCCTATTTTTGATTCCCATTTTGAGAACAGTCATTAGAAAATCAAACGTTTGGGCTTTGCTTTTCAAAACCGCTTTGAGTAACTTACGGTTTTGTTGGTGGGAATTTTAAGAGAAAAAAACCTACCCGGATTTCCAAAAGAACCAAAAGGTTTTTGATAATTTGATTTCGCTAACAAATTATGATTATCTCCAAATTAAGGAGTTAGGAACTTTCCAGACACTCTGTATGATGTATGACGACGACACGCGCACGATCGCGTCGTTGTGTCACAATACGCAGACTTAATATCATTGTATACATATAAGTCACGTCGTCCTCCCCCGTAGACGACGACCTCCTAGCCGGGTACGCGCATGTGTTTTCGTAATCTACCCCCGGCCGGCAGAACGATAATTAGACGGGCGAGGAAAAAAAAAAAAAAACATTTTTCTCACGCCAATCGTCACGACGCGGCGGACCGAGAAATTTCTCGACACGTAAACGGACAGACGCACTCGACCAAATCAGTATAATTAATTATAAGTCACGATACCATTACAATTTAGTTGTAATATTTCTTCTTTCATTTTTCACTCGTTTGTGACAAAAAGGTTATAAAAAATCTTTTTGAAAATATTTTATATTTCTGAAAGTATTAAACATACATGTGTATTATAGCTTAATTATTTTTCGAAAATAACCTTTATATTATAAAAAATTTAAACTAGTATACGGAGAAATTCGAGAATCTATAAAATTTTGATTGTCAAATGTTTGATAAAAAAAAGGGTTTTGTAAAATATGAGTTTTTATTTTTTGTATATATAAAACGTTATGACGGACGTGAGAAAAATATGGTTTGACGTAATTATTGAGTAAAAAAATTATCGATGACATTATGTAAACAACGTGCACAGCTTAAAACACACGTCATGGGACTAGTATTTTCACTTATTTTTTATTTAAATCAATACCGAAAAGATTACTTGGAGTCATTGAAAAAAACTCATATGGGGTTCCAAGTATGAATTAGTAAGTTATTTTTTTTTTTTTGTAGTTCCCTTTTTAAATAAATTACTTTTACGTGAAAAAGTATATGTTTTAAGATAATATTTAAAATTTAACCATATTTTACTACTTTTTAAAAAGTGAAATGTTCTAAAACCACTTAAAATTGAATAATAAATAATAAAAATAATGACGGTTGATGGAACCAAATTTAAAATAATAAGTCAGTATGAAAAAGTTTGATCTTGATAAATTACTACCAATCAGTAGCGTATTCAAAGGAGGGCGAGGGAGCAAAATCTTTCTCCCTCATTATCCGTTATTGGAGAAACAATATTTTAATTAAGTTAGGCATTTTTTCCTATTATTTTATTTTTTAGCCACTTTTATGAATATAATTAAACAAAGTCTCATTTAATTTTTCTGTAGATTATAAATAACAGTTTAATTATTTTCGAAATGTTTCTGTAACTTTCCTAATATCCTATGACCTATACAATAATTTCACAAAATTTATTTTAGTAATTTGATAACTACTATTTATTATCATAGCACTGATGACATTTGATAAAGTTATTAATAAAATTATCTATATTGAATATAGAACAATGAAAATACTCGAAACATTTTTACAGTTACGTAATATCTAATAAAAACTAACTTAGTTGATACTTACTGGGGGGGGGGGGTCAATTGCTTCCCAGACATTTTATCAAAGAGCCAAAATAATTAATTTGCTTCCCTAAGCGCTTCGAATTAAAATCAAATGACATTAAAAATATTTATTTACTATTCGCCTTCCCCTTCTTCTTTTGAAAAATCCTGCCAACGTCACTGAAATTAATGATACAATATTATTGTACAATTTACACAATTTAATATAAATCATAGAAACGCAGTTATTGCCAATTTTTATTGTATCACATCATAATTAACTTTTCATGCACACGATGTACACGATTGTCATCATTGTTTTTTTTTGTTTTTTTAAATCTGTTATTTTACGTTTTTTTTATGATTAAATAAACTTATTTGTACCAAAGGAAAATCAAAACAATAGTTGTAAACTTAGTTACTCATACAATATTTTAAAAATTATTTGCTTAAAATAATAATACCTTATAAATCCATAAAGTACCTTATAAAATTCAATAGAGACATTGGTATTATTAGGACACGAAAACTTTTTTAAAATTATGATTAAAACGTTATAATTGTCAAAAAACGATTAAAATAAGTAGCACACATTAAATACACATTACACATTGAATTACGTTCAACTCTCAATAACGTTAAAAGAATTGTTTTTTTTTTTTTTTTGATTCGAGCCTGGGATATCATATTATTTTGTGTTTGAAGATTAGCAGTCAAACACACTTGGTATTAGAAAATAGATTCGACTGAAGTTTAACTATACTTATAATATATTATACTTGAGTAGTACAAAAATGCTCTAATTGAAGAAGCTTTTACAGCAAATTACAATAATATTATGTGTAAATACTAAATTATCATTTGGGTAAAGTTAACTAAAGAAGTTGTTCTATCAGCCAGAATGGTTTTGAATATATATATATATATATATATATTTAAAAAGGAGTAAAATATTCTTACTCAAACCTTAAATTTTTCTTGAACAATTTCATAAAAAAAAAAAAAAAAATATTTAGAACCTTTTCAAACTCGACGTCTTCATGACGAACTACATTAATTTATCACACATCTGCTATAGTACAAGTCCGTCTTGAACGCACATACATACGCGACCTCCGTATGAGTATTATATTATTAAGAACACTCGTTATTATTCTTTTGGATCCCGTTCGTTAGCGCGATAATTTTTATTTATTTTTAACGATATAATTTTGGGTTTTGTTTTTCTCCGTCAGTCCCGTCTCGGTGACATTGCTACGATTAGTCACGGTCCCCGTACATTGTGTAATACCTGTGTGTGTGTGTGTGTGTGTGTGTGTGCATACGTACTGCGTATATATATATATTATTTTATCGTATTACGTCCAGACGTTAAAATTAAAATTCGGTCATTTAATAACTCTCTTGTCTTCGGACGGTTTTTATATGCGACAGTTGCGATATGACCGACAAGGTACGGGGGCATAATATATAGATGCCGCGGAGCGGTGAACACCGGTCTTAAATGGTTTCTACGTCGACCAGCTGCCTTTCTCTCTCTCTCTCTCTCTCTCTCCCTCTCTCCCACGCTCTTAATTTGCCCGGCCCGGCTCGAATAAATTGAAATAAAATGTGAAATTCCACACTGGCATTACGACCGAGACGGGACCGAAACAGCTGATGATCGTTAAAAAAAAAAAAAAAAAACACTCATTTATCCTCATTTTTGCCGCGCTAAAACCGTTTAAAACGTTTAGTGTACACCTTTACATATTATTACATAAACACACGCGCACGATAAAACAATATAACGTTACGCGTACATTTCTGGCAAGAAAAACGTTCTAATTACACAGTTTTTGTCGGACAGTAATTATCGTTTTTGGACGATGAAGACCGTTTTTTTAAACAAAATCACATGACATTTCGCACTATTCGTCTGTGCGCGAGAATCACACCCCCGCGAATCGTAACGATACGATTGGCGTTCAAACTAATTGTGTTTCATTTTTGTCGAGGTTTGAGTACGTTTAACGGACAGGCGAACATAGCGAGTGGAGATAATTAGGGCTTAGTTATATAGAGTTGGATTTGGGAATAGCCTCCTCCTCCTCCCGTAGATTCTTTTTTATCCTTTGCATTTCATGAAAGCTATTTAATGTATTAAAACAGATTTCACACATTTTATTATCAGTTATCATCCAAGACACTCTGAGACAACTGGTTCTCAATTCATAACCTATAGATTAAGCGGGTGAACGAGTTATTTACCAATGTATTTTATGACACTAAACGAATCACAACGAGTTACAACGCTGATGTATGAAAATCCTAACAATTTATTCATAGTTAGTCACAAATATATAAAGATTTTATTTGTCTGTGAAGAGGTGAAACCAGAATATTATCTATTTTGATATTTATTCGTTTGATTTAGCCCCCTAAGAACCATTAACATTACGAGATTTCTAAAAAAAACTGGACGAGCTTTGAATGAATCTAGAGCCTGTTAATCAAGCCTATATGTTTTTATTTTAATATAATTAAATCTTAAATGTAATACAATTGTTACCAATCGTTAATTTCATTTTATCAGTTATTAATATATGAAATTAATTTCATAATTCTCGAGTCTTATAGCTTCTTTCTATTTGCCCGAGTTACAAATAACATTTCACGTTGTTAGTTAAAATTTAAATAATAATATGTAAGATGCCTGGTACTTGCTTCAGTATTTCGATACACAGGGTTTTAGTTAGCTTATTGTTTTTCACGAAAAACTGAAATGTAGAACCAAGAAATAATTGCGGATCTATAGCTGGATTTTGGAGGAGGCTAAAGCTTGCACAATTGTTTTTCTATTCATATTATGTTCCTATATTCGTTCCCCTAAAGGTAACCCTTGGAATGTATACCCTCACACAAATATATTCCTCTACATGGGTTTCCTTATTTTAATATATTATAATTTATACTTTTTTAACTCGATTATAATAATAATTTTATAAAAACTCAATACAATTATCAATTTTCTATTATGTATGAAAATCATGCAATCATACAATTAAAGTAATTGAATTACTAATTATTTTAATATTAAATCTATTAAAAACGTACATTTTCGCTGTTCACTTCATTTATTATAGCTTTCGACCGTTTAAAAAAAGTCTTTTGAATGTTTAAAGTACTGAGAAGTACCTGTAATTATTGGTATTAAGGGGAGTGAGAAACAATCGTTATACTTTTCTTTTCCCCTGTATCCACCGCTGTAATATAATAATAATGTACTTTGTGGTGCACGGTTTATTTCTGACGCTTACGTTTTATTTGTTCAAAACAGACGCGAAGCATCGAGCTAATAATAATAATATTTTAAGTAGTTACAGTCATATCCGATTTCCGACTTTCGGCTCTGCAATTAGCCACATCACCCGATCGACTTCTGAGAAGGAGAAGTTCAACAAGTTATATCCTGCGCTTTGGTACACTTTCGTGGCATATTATATATATATTATATATGTATACGTGTAGTATGTGGAGAATCTGTGTTTTGTGTGTGTATGTGTGTTTGTATTGGTGTGTATATTTAGAAAGCGTACGTTAAACTCACTTTAAGTGGGTTTATATCATAATGTCTTGGGAGTTCTCTTGAATCACACAAACTTAGAACCAATATGTGATTTGGATACAGAACGCCGTTTAATTTGTTTGGCAATTATCGCGTGTGCTGAAATTCATACAATTAGAGCACACTTTGCAAACCGACTGCTGTTAAGAGTTAAGTAATAATAATAATAATAATAATTGTCAGACTCGTCAAACAGACGCGGTTTCTCCTTGCACATATCGACTATAGAATAGTAATTATAAATTTCAACGTTTGACGATTCAACAATAATTATTCATTAAAATTATAATCTAAGAAATTTCTGTCATAATAAGGCAAAACACGAGGAATTTTAAGGCGAAAATCAATGGGATTAAGAACGTAAAGAAAACGAAAATTTATCAGAAAAAAAAAAATCATTATTTTTCGGAAAAATAGTTATTAATCTCATACAAATTGAAACTTTAAATCATTAAAAAAAAAAAAAAGTTAAATGAGTAAAGAACATTTCCATAATATAATTTAATATGTTTTTCGACTTCAACGAATATGATACATAGAGTAATATTATTAATGTGCGTAAGATTTTAGTTTCTGAACGAAGTGAACGAGCTAGTGTTTTTACAATGATGTTTATTTTTTTTTCTTTTCTGTGTACAACTTTTCGTATGGAAATACTTATCCAAAAGTTTCAATCAATAACTTTTTTAAACCGGATTTGCCTCTAGATTGTACTTTAAAGAGGTCATTATTTGAATTTCTCAATTCTTCAATTTTTTTTTCGGAAAAAACTACCCAAAATTTGATAAAAACGACTCGGTAACCATCATTTTTTGATCTAAACTATATGGAAATTTAATCATAGATATAAAATCATATAAGGAAGATTTTGGCTTAGGAAAATTTTGAAAATGTGAAAAAAAAATTTTGGACATTTTTGTAACATTTATTTTTTATATTATTAACTTCCTTTGTTCAGAATCGTTTTATTGAAGAAATTATTTGTCGTTTCTTTAATATTCAATACACCCGTCAAGTAAATCCCACCCGTCGTGCGAGGTATGTCCTTTTTTTTTTAATATTAAAGATTATAATGTTTTTAATATCGACTTAAATAAGTGCAAAATTTGTTTCAGTGTATTTTTTAGTTAATAAATTCACTTATTTTACACATTTCATTATAAATACATATTTTTACACAATATATTATAGTAATATTAGTATTTTTGGGATTTTGAAGTAAATGTTACTTTTTTGTTTGTACATTTTATGTGTGCTTCACTCGTTACTAAATTTTCAATTGACATATAAAATATTTTAATAATTCAACATCAGTCAATGAGTACTAATGCATTTCGGTGTCTCGTTCCCAGTAGTGTATTGTGCCACATATTTCGGATGCTTTTAATCGCGATATTCGATTCAAAATGAATGTACCGATATTCTTGGAAAAATGAAATGAAAAACGATTTTACTCGAGTACGCGTGCCTCTGGGGACGGTTTGGATTCGCTTTGTGTGCAAATTATCGGCTGGACGTTATACAAATTTCGAAAACACGCTACGCCCGTCGATGAAAAGGTATTGAATGAAACACAAAATTAACATTTTATTGTTCAAAATTAATATTGTTAAGCGAGATGAGTGTGAAAAGATATTAACGAAAATAACGAATCATACATTGAGGCAATTACGAGGGATATAATAATACCCACACGCACATAATATTATACGGTAATAAAACGATTATCGATTTATTGTTTTTTTTATACGGTTTTCCGGAATAACGGTTGAAAATCGAGACCAATGTGTGATTGGAACCGGGTGACGGAGTAATTGTGTTCGAAACGTATCCGGTAGGCATATCGTCATCTAAATTTATATCCCATAGAACCGTATTCATATGTTTCATTTGATCATCACTTAAAAGATCCAATTAATTATAAATGGATAACAAACTTCATTCGACAATTTCTTTAGGGGTTTAACTCTTGAGTGGAACTTTAAGGTACTCACTTTTGTAGCCTTAAAGTAATTTTAAATTGTATAATAAAAATAATAATTTCTATATATATATATACGTAAAGACATTTTTGAATAGTAAATCATATCTAAAAGTTTCGACCAGCAACTTTTTTGAAAAAAACATTTGTCTCTAGATATAATGAGTGGTAATTTTTCAAAATTACCAATACTTTTTCAAAAATATAGGAATAACTACAATAAAGTTTGACGAAAACTACTTTAAAATATTTTCTTGTTAATCCAAACTATATGGAAATTTAAATACAATTAGACAATAGTATGATATTATATAAAATATATGAATATATTTTTAATATAGGTACTTTTTTTTTTTTATCTAACACTATTTTTTTAATCAAAATTCTTTTTTCTTTTCTCGGTTAATAGTGTTATATAAAACTGACTCAGTAAAATATATATAATTTTTTTTTTATTTTATAATAAGCTGTGTAATTTTTAAGTTAAATTGTCTCGAATAAACTAAAATTCCGTTTAGAATCGTTATATTGACGAAATTATTTATTGTTCCTTTAAAATATGACACATTCACCGACTCCCACCCTAAAATTAAAAAATATAAACGGTACGAATATGTCAAAAAAAAAAAAAAAAAAAAAAATGATTGAAACAAAACCCCATCCTTAAGCTGTTATTGTTGTTTTATGAAAAAAATCGACTGCTTGAAAATGTGACTTTTAAATTCTTTTTCTACTCTCTTGCTTTAGAACGTTTCTAAAAAGTTATCACTTTTTGGACAAGAGTTATGTTCAATTATTTCTTAATTTATCTCGATTTATAATGATTGCCAAGTTATCTTTGCTCAACACTGCTGGTTAGGAGGAGGATATACAAGGATTTGGGTGAGGTGAATCGCGTGCAATACGCTCAAAAGAAGACGTGATCGGATTTGTTGAATAATTTGTGTTTTTATGCTTAATAACACGGCCGAGAGAAGCGACGACTCGACGCGCGACGGCTCATCTATACGATCGGAGTACATTATTATTATTATTCATGTTATCGGAAAAAAGAGGAGAAAAGTGTGGTGGAAAAAAAAAAAAAGGAGACATTAAAGAATTTCGAAAATGAACACAAAAACGAACGGATAGACGACGATGCCGCCGCCGCCACCCGTGGAATGATGGAGTACCTGCCATTTACTCATCGTGTACACAATTACGTGCGCATGAGCGGGATGAAATCTTTATGGGTTTATGTGCCGGATAAGCCGTTATCAGACGCATCGCACGTACGTACGTATTATATATTATATATAAAACCGCATCTTGCTGACGCATCATTTTTCCGTGCTGTCACTATACTATACTATACGTGTGTGTGTGTGTGTGTGTGTTAGGACCAATGTGTTGTTAAGGAACGAATCCCAGAATTGATTCTTTTTTTCAGGGACGAATAAAGGAGCAGATTCCTTATTTTCAGGAACGGGAACGTAATTAATGTGATTCTTTATTATATATTCCCATTTTTTCTTTATACTAATCCAAATTTTCACACTTTGTATATTTAAGCATAAAGTGAGTTTTCCATATTTCTATCTTCATTATATATTTTTTCAAAATATACTCCTAGGCAAGTGCGTTACATCAGTGATTATATAGGTATAGAAAACATGTTTATGTAAGATTATTTAGGTTAAATAGATGAGTGTTACTTAGGCAGGTAAACCACCCATCCAAAAAACAAAAAAAAAATAAAGACATTATTATCACATGGATCTTTTTTAGATTTAAGTTCGGTTCAATTTGCATATAACTAAAAGTGTAAAAAAATTCCCTTTTCTTAATTTTACACAATAATGTTAAGAAAATAAATTATAGGTACTATTAATTATCGTCTGGTATACAACTTAAAAATATTGAAAAAATGTATTCTTTTATTTTCGTATCCAATAAACATATACGTCATATACATTGAAATGATGATGGTTATTGGAATAATAGTATTTATAGGGGTAGGCATACGGTAGTCCTACTATCCCAAAAATATTTCTAGGGTAGCAAAGTAGCAAAAATTACCCTCGATAACTCTTAGTGACGCCTATGTTCTTACGTTATTATTACACACGGCTCCATACATGTTTCGTAAATTTTTCTTTTACAACACAGCAAGTTTTATTTATATTTCCTAAAACATATGCTTGGCTATAAATAATTGGATGTTTTTTGGATATATAATACACTATTTTCTACTTTTACCAGATTTAACAGCTAAAATAAACCACAGAACATGCATTTTATATATTTATAATTGACATATAATTATATTTATATATAATAATATGAATTTCATTTAAAATAAAATAACCACCATACATGGGCATAATAAACATAGTTAGTTATCAGAAGTTGTAAAAAAAAGAACATGCCAATGCGTATAAGTCGTAGCCCTAGTAATAATTAATGACATCCTTTTGTTTTTCTCACAAAGTATTTTTATCACATTTGAAGACTAAAATAGTGTTCCACAAAAATTTCCGTCCTATGAACGATACGACCGTTGACACTGTTAGTGAAATAGTTATGTACTATGTACTATGAAGTATTTAAAAAATATTTGAAATATTATTTCTGTGATATTATGGCATTGTTTTATGAAATTTTAAAGTGGGACGAAGCATTCGAGCCTTTTTCCTAGAAAAAAGGAATCGAACTAATTCCTGTATAAAAGGGACGTTAACAACACTGGTTAGGCCTTATTTATTTTTATTTTTAGTGGAGTGGAGAATCACAGTAGACCAGAATAAATTTTAATACCCACTGAGTCCCACCCGAGGAGTGAAGTATACCATTGGTACAATTTGAAAATAATGTTCTTATTTTGAACATTAATTTTTAAATTCCTCTAATCTCTACAAAACAAATACAATTTTCTTCTTTTTATAGATCAATCATTATTGTATTTAAGTTGTTATTTGCTTACTATAACTGTCCTGTGTAGGAAATAAATATGATTATTGGATTAGTGGAATGTAGTTTTTTCTTTTGAATTAAATAATATAATTTAATACAACGAATTATACAATACTTGGTTTTTCGTTACTAATATTTGCTACTTAATTGTTTATTGAATTTAATATTACATGAAACAAATTTTATTGAAATTGTTTAACATATTTTGTTTAAAAAGAATAAAATACTTAACACATTTGATAATTAAATAAAATAAAAACATGTGTATGGTATGCATATTTTAAATGTTTTTATTCTTAACAACCTTTGCGGAGTACCAAAAAGACGAAAATTGTATGCGTAAATATGGTATGTCAGACACGGGTTCAGGGGTTGATAATATATCGTTCAGATCAACCCCTGTGAACAGACAACTGGTCTTGTGTGTTGATATTTAAATATGAAGCGGGCGCAGAAACTGAAATTCGCGCAGTCCTTTTATTACAATGTGCCATCCCATCGTTCGATGTCCCGATAAATTCTGCAGCCACCGTAGTGTGTGCAATCGGTCGATCTATGTTATACTCGGTGGTCGTTTTGAATAATAATAATAATAACGATGGCGATGATCGAGGTGGAGATTAATAATTTTCCGCGGCGAGACAGGCTGCGACTCGAGAAAAGACTGTATTTCTGTTATTATTTTCAAGTACGGAGGCGGAAAATGACAATGGCTATACGTTGCATAATACTATAGACGCGTACGTAGAATAAAGTCTTCCTTAAGTGAACGGAATTCGATTACTTTAAAGCGTATTTTTAGTCACGTTTTCCGAATGCCGATAACGTACGGAACTATGGCGACTATACGTCACGTTAGCTACAGTCTGCTGTACTTACTACTTAATATTTCAAATGAATTAAAAAAAAAAAGTTTAAAAAAAGATGGGACGCTCTGTCTCCCACCCCCTAAAGTCAAACATTAAACTTGAGTATTCTATAAACATACATTTTTAAATTTTCTTCGGGGAGAATGGTATTCATGGAGCTTTTGAGAAAAATTCCCCCTTTCCTCCAAGAAATCCGACTCGAGTTGTTTCCGTGTTACGTCATGACGTTCAAAAAGAAAAAAACTAGCGTTCGCCATTCCGTTTTGAAGGAAGTCCTGCATTGGATGATTTGAATAATTTTCAAGGAGGAGAGAAGAAAAAAAAAATTTAATTTCAACTCGTCCGAATTTGTACCTCAAATTAGACATAGCAAGTTCCACCAGAAAATAAAGTGCTTTTTGACTAATCCAATTCGCATTGGAAAATGTTAAATTATGGGAAAATTCGGGACAGTTTTGGTGATTTTTACCCTGTGGTCGACAGTTCAAATCAAAAAAAAAGTTATCGTATCCATAATTTCTTTCATAAATATGAAATTAATTTTCAGAATTTTTTAGTTTAAACAAAAATGAGGGGCATGTTTTACTGTTATTACTCAATTTTTCCATACGGAGCTGTTGAGAATGAAAAAAAAATGTTCTAGTTAGTATACCAACAAGACATAATTTCAGATACATAAATAACTGGGAGAAACTTTTGAATAAGTTCAACTACTCGGATAAATAATATATATATATACGAGTATATATCATTTTGAGATCTAATGTTTCAGACTTTTCCCCGGTCCAATAAATAGGAGAATAAACATTTCCCACCAGAAAACACTGCTTGATCATGGTAAACAAAAAATGTTTTAACTAATAAAATCAAAATACTAATACAGTATCACAACATTTAATAAATACTTAAAATGGCGCATCAGTTGAAAACAGTCATTGCATTAATAAAACAACTTTAACTCGGATTATTTTTGTGCTCATAATATATATTATTAAAATTTACTTAAAATTACTTTTTCGGATGTATAAACATAATATAGTTATGCCTTTTATAAAATATTTCCTATCTCATATCATACATTTTCACCTTTTTTGTCGATTAGTATTGCATATTGTCTGACAGTGCGACAGCGAGAGTAAGATAAAACCGAGAATTTTGAGGCTTAGTACGTAAAACGCGTTTCCCCCCCCCCGTAAAATCCTGTGGTATTAACACGTTCTCAGGGCATGTCTCGCTACAGGTCATCGAGTTGACCATTTATTTTTGAAACGATCGTGACGAATATTCACGTGACAAAATTCTAGCGATGACATGCATCACGCATTACCACTATCGACGAGATGTGTTTGTCTGATCGTCAAATCGAAAATGGAAAAACGATGTCCACATACGAGTTATCAATCTGACCCAGTATATTAATACTCAGCACTTAAACAGTGGTTTGGGAGATGTAAGGGGACTTGGTTCCTCTTTTTATGACGGCACCTCGAAAAGATTTTCATTAATTATTTTTATGTAGATCATCGAAACGATCAAAACTAGACAAAAAATTTCTTCGTTAATAACTCATATTAGGTAGTTGTTATTAGGTAGGTTAAAAATAAAAATCAAAAAATATACGATAAATATGCAAAGTGAAATATTGCTTTAATGCTATAATAATTATAAACAATTCATTAATGTTTCTTTGATTTTTAATCGTTTGGGTATTAGAAAATAATATTTGATAAAATTGGAAATTAACAAAAGGAAGTACGTTTAAATAATCAAAATGTCTCTTCACACGAAAATAATAATCTGGACATAACTTTTTTCCGTGGGTAGTGTATGCTCCTAGGGTAGGATTTGGTTAGTTTGTAAAATTCTAAAAAAATGATAAATCGTTTCTTCAATAAAACGATTATGAGTGAAGCTTCAGTTTATATGAGATAATTTTACTTAAGACTTTTAAAATTTATTAACTTAACAAAAAAATGTATTTTGTATTCAGCCAATTTTATAATCCACTCTAAACAGAGAACAGAGGGAAAAATTCATGTGAAAAAAGTTATCAAATTTACAAAACATTTTCCATATTAATACTATATTGAAATTTTCATAAAGTTTAGATTAAAAATTAGTTTTAAAGCATTTTTATCCAGTTTTGGATAGTTTTCCTCAAATTTTGAAAAAACTTTTGAGAATTTAGAAAATTGCCATCCTAAAAGTATTTTCTTGACGAAAATTGTGACTCAAACAATAAAGTTGCTGGTCAGGACTTTTAGACAAATATTTTTCTAAAAAAAATTTTACTCATAAAAAAAATAAACGACAATGTAAAAATACTAGTTTATTTGCTCCACTGAGAATCTAAAATGTGAAAATCAGGTTATCATGTAAAAATATTACAAAAATAATTTTTAATTCGAATTTCGTTTCAAAAGCCAAAAAAAAAATGTCCCAAGAATACTAAGATGTCTTAAGAGACGAACAGAATCGCTTGAATTAAAAAAAATTGTCAAAAAATTAAAAATCAAATTATTTAGTCTCGTTCGAAAAGGACATAAAACGAATTTGTGACAAAATTAACACCACACGTCGAGCTTTAAAAAATAATGCACTGAAATCCGTGTGTTGGGTATAAAATTTAATTTTTGATTTCACAGAATCGCAACAAATCTAGTTGGGTACATAAATTGTTTGATAAAATATCGATTAGGTACTTTCCATATGCGTATAGTATAATATTTGGGTGCAAAATATTTTCGTTTTCTCCTCTCGGGGAGAGAATGAACGCTGGAACGCGAATAATATTATTATACGTTTACTCGTCCGTTCTAAACGGCGCGTTTTCGTTGTGAAATTACCTGTCCGGAAAACATGAAAATATTAAACGTTTAAACGATTCTTCTTCCCGTCCGTCGACTACGACTGCGACGTGAACAATGAACATTATTCGGCGTTAACCAAAAACTCAGCCGACCGTATTTATTCCGATTTGCTGCTGGACTTGAAGGTTGGAAAATTAGTTTTTGATGCTATTTGCACACAACCGCAGCGTCATCGCCGACGTATTAATATTATCATCACGGCGAAAGCCCAAGTTGAAAATAAAATAAAACGGTTGATACGTCGACCTTGCCAGTTTTCTACACCAAATTCAACTCTCTGGAGTGGCCGGCCACGATACCGGGAAAATTCCAGGATATCCAGGACACACGACCTAGTGGCCTGATGTGGTATTGGGAAAAGCGTAAAATGTTTAAAGGAATTATATTATTTCGAGACATTTGTTTTCGTTAGTTCCGAAAAATGGTTTCAATAGTTTGTAACAATTTATTTTGAAATCTGAAAGGAGTAACGAATGTTTTAGTTTTGCAATGACGTATTTTAGATTCTGAACGAAGTGAAGACAATTTTACAATGATGGTTTTTTTTTCTTCCTCTGTAAACACTTTTTCGTACAGAAATACTGGTCCAAAAGTTTCGATCAGTAACTTTATAGATCCAAAATCGAACCCAGATGGTACTTTTAAGAGGTCATTTTTCAAATTTCTCAATATTTTTTTTAAAAATACGAAAAAACTGAAAATAAATTGTCAAAAAACGGCAAAATATGCAATTACTGCAATTTCCGTAAAATTGAAAATTACTTTTTGACATAAGTTCTAAAATAATGCAGCTAAAGACTTGAAATTTTCATCAACCACTAAAAATAGTTAGGACAAAATTTCGTAAAAATTTCAAAAAGATTTGATTAATTTTGAGTAAAGTACAGCATTTTGAATATTTCAGAAATTTCTAATTTTTTGTTAGTCTTTATGTAATAAAATTTTTGATTTTTGATATTAAGCCCAGAAAATGTAATATTATCTCACTGACATATATGTCTACTTGACCTGAAAAAATCTCAAAAATCGTGTCAACTTTTTTTTTTATAACGGTTTGAAGTTAGAATTTCGACTTAAGTCGTTAGTTTGACCTAAATTTACGCACTTTAACGTATATATATAAGAAAATTTGTTCGACCAATTGTTTTGAAATTTGGTGTCTATATAGATAATTTCATTGCGAATATTTTGGTGCAATAAAATTGGAAATTAAACATTTTACAAGGGTAAGACTGAAAAAAACTCGAAGAAAGTACGGACACTAAAAGGTATTTGTTATTCGCTTATCTTATCCTAAGTATTTTTCGACGCTAAATTTAATACGATACTAGTCGGTAATTACGGTGTGAACTTAGGACTGCCGCCCAAATACATTTCTCAAAACCACAACGCCTTATCAGTTGTCACATACGACTGCCAAGTATATGTATACACTATTATATTATGTATATGTATATGTTTACATTATTAAATAACAGTATCTAACCTACTATGTTATATTTATATTATTAACTTCCCTCGTTCTGAATCGTTTTATTGAAGAAATGATTTATCGTTTCTTTAAAATTCAATACAGCCGTTAAAGAATCCCACCGGTCGTGCGAAGTATGTTCCGCTTTTTTTTTCTGTTCACTCAATACTATAAAAATTTAATTTTTTCAAAATTCTTCTAAGATTTTCCGGGCATAACGAAAAACAGATTTCGAGTAAAATATGCCATAAACGAGACTTTCACAAAATAGATTTTAGTAGTTTTATCTAAATTCAGAAATATCGATGCCAGATATTCAAAACTTTCTTCATATATCCCTTCGCTCAGAATTTACAATATATATTTACATATATATATATAAAATATAAACTAAATCAGGTATTATATTCCACACAGTCTTGATATTTTTAGCGTACGGTCTTTATTCATTAGAGGTTAGGTATACATCATAGAGGTCAGAGCCATTAAAAGATAAAAAAACAAAGAGATATTTTTATTTATTTGGATAGATCCTACTGATATTTTATACTTATCTATAGGCTTAGCTAAAGTATTATTGAAATATAATCTCTATCTAGATTAGTATTTCACAACCTTTTTTAATTCAAATCACCCACATCGACATAATTTTACACCACATAACCATGGCTGGGCAGAGAAAGTAGTTAAGCAAGAAAAGAACGTTTATTACTAATACATTATTAGTTACAGTAGCTAAGGTGAAGTCTTGAAATCTGTCGACATGTACGGCTTCAGATATAGATTTCATTTGAAAAAATTTTCCAGATTATTTTTTTTCCCCGTGCGTTACCCCTGATCTGGGTCTACTTCAACCTGGTGAAGAATCTCTGTTCTAGATAACATATTGTTTGGAATTATTTTTTTCATTATCTAGATAATTTTTTCGTAAAATCTTCACTCAACGCTTACTTTTACTCTGTCATATATAGGCTTGAAAAGTTTGGTAATATTTAACGATTGAAAGACTCTGCGACGGTGAAAAACAAAGCTGAACTTTTTGGCTAACTCAACCGTTGATAAGTAATAATGTCGTTAAGATGTCTTCGTTCGAAGCACACGTGTAATTCACTTATACGCCGAGTACTTACGAAATATATACGCATAACTAAACAACAACAGTAATAATACGGTTATTATAAGAAGTACTTGTATTATTGTCCTCAAAGCGATTCGACGTACGCGTCGCGTTATTGCATTAACATATTATAATATAATAATGTATAGTCAGTCGAGTTACACATCTCTGATGCGCGGGAATCGGTTAACTACATAATAATTAATTGTAGCCTAATTACTTTTGGTTTATCCGAGTCTTTGTTGTACTTGTACAATGCGATACGGTATAACGTACAGTCGAAAACCGGTAAGGGGTGAATTTGAGTCTCGTGGGGTTTGGTACTCTAAATGGCCGTGTTCTGTTGCCATATTATATAATATGCGGTTTCCGTTATTAAAAGACGAATCAAAACCGCGGAAACCAAAAGGGTAAATTATCAATGCGTGATATTTTAACCATATTTTTTTGTTTCCTATTATTATACATATTACGTTCCACTTAGAATCTAAAATTTTTGGAATATTATTACTTTTTCGAAATTTCAGAATCTTTACATAGCATACGTGACCAAAAAATATGAATTGATTTATTTATTTTTACCCTTTTTATTCTCTTAAATTGGGAATTACCACGAAAAAAAAAATCATTTTTTCGGGTTCTCTTAAAATACAAAATAATAATAATAATATAAGGTCTACGGGTACGAATCACTTGGACAGCAATAATGATTTTGGATTTAATTGCCGGTAAAAAGTAAATTCTCTAAGCCGATTTCCACTATAGTGTGTGTGTGCGTGTGTGTGTGTGTGTGTGTGTGTGTGACTCGTTTCTGCGACGACGGAATGCTTCACGACGGGTCGACGGGTCCGCCGGGTCGACGCAAACACACCTGCTGCATCCGCAGTCGCCGCTTTTGCTGCCGGCCGACTCGTAAAAAGTGACAGCAACGCGACGCGCGCCGAGAGAAGTCGGCGAGGATTACGTCGAGATTACGTCTCGTCGGACGGACGAATTTGTCAAACTATAACGAACGACGATTTGTCACACGAATTTGTCACGTCGCTATCCCGCGTCTTTCGGGTCCTTCGGCCCTCCGCACGTTTCGTCTCCTCTCTCGCCAATCTCCCTCCCCGCCTACTTCTCCTATACTTATACTACACAGACTGCCCTATACTTGCGAGGTCCGTAGACAACGATCTGACGCGTCTTTCGGACGTACGACTTGACGGTGGAGATAACATTTAACATATTATTACGTGATGTTAATAACGTGCACACGACATTCATTACTACGGGTCGTCATCCTCAGAACAGGCTCTATAATGTTTCCAACACACTTATATCTTCTGATGTTCATATTCTCTACGAAGACCGCCTAAGCCATGTCGTGGGTTTAGTATAAAAAGGTTTTGAGTCCACTCTTTCCCCCCAAAAATCACTTATTGCATAAATCCTTTTTACACAAAACGGCGCCATATATTAATCTAGTAATCATATCATGATTAAAAATATCGATTTTTCAAAAGCAAATGTATCTAAATTATTAAAAACTAAACGATAAAAAAGCCGGACATACGTCGCACGATGAGTGTTCTTCACACGACAGGTGGGATTCTCTTGACGGATGTATTTGATTTTAAAGAAACGATAAATCATTTCTTCAATAAAACGATTCTAAACGAGGGAAGTTAATAATATAAAAAATAAAAGAGAAAAAAAAATCTTAGAAAATGTCCAAAATTTTTTTTTTCACATTTTCAAAATTTTCTCGTGCCAAAATCTTTCTTATATGAATTTCCATCTATGTTTAAATTTTCATATAGTTTGGATCAAAAAATGATGGTTTCCAAGTCGTTTTTGTCAAATTTTGGGTAGTTTTTTCAAAAAAAAATGAAGAATTAAGAAATTCAAAAAATGACCTCTTTAAAGTAGAATCTAGAGGCAAATCCAATTTCAAAAAGTTACTGATCGAAACTTTTGGACAAGTATTTCCATACGAAAAGTTGTACACAGAAAAAAAATAAAATAAACATCATTTTAAAAACAGTAGCTTCTTCACTTTGTTCAGAATCTGAAATTAACGCATGGGAATTATTATTAAAATTCATTATTTTTAGAACCAAATTGTATGTATGAAAAAGTGCCATGTTGATCAAACACTTACGATAACACAACAGTATTGTACAATCCATTGAACGATATGCTAATTACTTTTACCTCTTGTCTATTGCACAATATACATGATCGACATCATGGTTATTTTTATAATTATTATTGATCATTGACTCCAAATGAAGATTTAGAAAAATCTTATTACTATTCTTAACAAAATATCCTCTTAAATTATTAATTCATTAAAATTCAAGGAATTAAAATTTAAATTAGAGCGGCTCTAACTATCGTAAATCAATAGTTCACTATAATATAAATTTCACTAATGTTTATCGTGTCACCTTTGATTGGTCATGGTTAAAAAAAATGCAAAAAATTATTTTTTACCGGGTAAAGTTTGAATATGGTATAATAATCAAAAATATTGAATTTTCAAAATTTAATAATTAGAAAACTATTGATCTTCGCCGTTTTTATTTCACACCATCGCGCTCAGCGTTAAAAAATACATAAAATGGTGACACATTATTATCAAATTTCTTGAGTGTATGTTTACTAAAAATATATCATAATATTTGTCCTTGTTTCCTCCAATTTTTTTCAATCAAATCCTTGTAAAATGTTTAATTATGCGCCCGTAAAAATTTTATTGCACCAAAATAATCGCAATAAAATTCTTTACCCATGTTTATAGTATTAAGAAGATCGGTGAACCAATTTTATTTTATGTGGTTATGTTAAAGTGTATAATTTTAGGTAAAATTAATGAATTTCGTTAAAATTCAAACGGTTATAAGGAAAAAAATTGACTTACTATTTTTGAGATTTTTTCAAGTAAATTGGACATACATGTGAGTGAAATTATACTAAACTTTAAAATCTTAATGTCAAGAATAAAAAAATCATTACATAGAAACTAACAAAAAATGAGAAACTTCCAATTTTTTTAAAATTTCCATAATTAACTCAAAATTGAACAAATATTTTTTGAAATTTCAAAGAAATATTCTTGTGACCATTTTTAGTAGCTGGTGAAAGTTTCAAGTTGCTAGCTACAATATTTTTAATGTTATGTTAAAAAACAATTTTCAATTTTATGAAAATATCAATAGTAAAATATTTTACTGTTTTTCGTCAACTTTTCTACAAACTTCTGTGTATTTAATACAAGTACTGAGAAATTTGAAAAATGACCACTTTAAAGTACCATCTGGGTGTGATTTTTAAATTCGTAGAGATAATAATTGAAACTTTTGGACTAGTAATTCTTACAAAAAAAGTGTTTACAGAAAGAGAAAATAAATAAACATCATTGTAAAAATACTACCTTCTCAGTTTTGTTCAGAATCTGAAAATGTGAGAAATATGTACAAGATATGTAATAATTTGCAATATATTGTCTAAAAAGTGGTAATAAATAATAAGATTTAAAACGAAAACGTGCACATAATTTTTACACATTATTTTCGTGTTAGATAAATGTGTCACATTCCAATAAAAACAAATTATTCACAATTTTGATGTGTTCCCGTTGATATTTAATTACGTTTATGAAAACACATAATATGTACTTTTTCGTATATGATCTATTTTTGTTTAATAAGCCATCATATTAAAACAAAGTTTAGAACCTTTTTTTCAGAAGCATCAATTATTTATTTTTATTTTTATTTATTTATTGTCATTAATCAATGTTGCTGCGAGTAAAATAAAAAAAAAAAATGAACTTCCGATACCAAATTAATGTGCAACAGATTATAAAAAGAACAGTATTAATAATAATAATAATAATAAAAAAAATGTCAAAATTGATAGATTACACCGCCAGACGGATTATGACGTAGCGCAGATCCGGAGTGATAATATTAACGAAATAATCTCGATCGAATATTATATCAATCGATACCGTAAACGTTTACATCTCACGTCAAAGACGACGTCGATGTGACATGAATCGACGTGTTGAATCTTTACGTCAATATATATATATAATATGTCTAAGTAAAAATGAACAATTTATTATGGTTTCCATAGCTGAGGCGTATTTATGTTTTTGGTGCACCGAGTTCACAATCTAATGAACGCCTTTTTTTTCTTTTTCTTTTTTTTTTTTTTTAAAAAAAAATCCCATCTACTCATAGCTCTACTACTATATGAGTTTTAAGCTTCAATGAATTTAGAATGTTCACATCAAGTCGCCGTTAGAAATTAAATCCCAAATTTGAAATTTTTTATAATAAAATAAAATTGGTTTGGCTGAGCCTAATATAATTTGTTATCTAGATAGAGAACTAGAAAGTTACATAGCAAATATTTTAGAGCAATGACATTTTTTTGCGGACGAACCAATAAAAGTTTTACAATGTTTTAAATGAAAAAGTACGGAAAAATTTACTACTAACACCGAAATAAATATTATAAAGAAATCCATTTTAGTTATTTGGCCATAATTGAATGTAATATTAAATAATAATAATAATATATATAATATACATATAAGGTATAAGAATACCCATGGTGCAAAATATGTCTGACTTTTTAGATTCTGAGAGGAGTAAAACAGCTAGTGTTTTTACAATGTATTCATTATTATTATTATTTATTTTTTTTGTGAACACCTTTTCGGATGGAAACCTTGTCTAAAAGACTCGACCATCAACTTTTTGAAAGCGGATTTGCCTTAGGATGGTACATTAAAAAGATCATTTTTCGAAATTCTCAATTTTTTTCTCAAAATTTTGAAAGAGCTACACACAATTTGAAAAAAAAAACAGACTCGGAAACTATCTTTTTTTAATCCAAACTTTATGAAAATTTAAACATTGATAGACAATAACACGAGAAAAAATATGTCTTGAATAAACTGAAGCTCCACTCAAAATCGTCTTATCTCTGAAATTCAATACACAAACAATAGAATTCCTTTCGAAGAGTGAAGAAAACCCCGAGGTGCGAAGTACACACAGTTTTTGTTATAATAAACAAAAAATAGTAAGATAAATGCCTTATTCGATATTAAAAATGCCCACAGGGAGATAGCCTCAAGCATCAGTGCCCTCATATAATCCCTTAAGTTCCTTTTCCTAAATAATCCACCGTCCCTGATTAGTCATTATATATGCCCAATAGCGACGTTAATGACCTGGAAAAATTCAAATATTTTAGAAATTTGGAAATTTTATCCATAATGCACTCACACACACACGTCATATACACCTGTTTTGAATTATAGCCTATACCTACACATCTGCCACGATGCAATTATTAATCGGAAACATTTCACTTGCACTTTGTAACCATCAATAGTGGACACCTCAAATACAGCTCTGTTTTTGACACATTCTTATATTGCTTAATAACATTTACTCACTTAAATGTATTATTTATTTAGTGGCTTCTTTTTAAAATCAAATCGATTTCTTTTAATTTTTCTAATAGGGTTTCTCGTTATTATTTTTCTTCTTTTGGTTTCAATCTATGAGTGTTGTTGCCCGGGATTGCTCAGTAGTGACGAAAACGACGACGTCTCCGCAGTAACGACGACACGTCGTCATGTGCACTGGGCACACATCGTCGTCGTACGTGATGTAATTATCGTCGCAGTCATTAGCCAAATAAGACTACTCATACGTGGTCGGAATGGACGGAGTGGAGTTCGGAAACGGAACGCACGCGTGACTCACCACTCGGCCGGCGGCTTTGTCAATCAACGAAAAAACCACCTCACGCCGAACGGAACGCATTAGGTGCAAAGCCGTTAATGACTTTCAAGTAGTGAAAAACAATGCACAGTGGTGGCACTTGTCGTACGCCACCGCAGTCACTTTTACTTAAGTCTTAACCCCGGTAAGGAATATTATATTCGATACGAGTGTTTGCTCTGTAGAATATTAAGTACTCCACTGCCAAAGAGCGACCAAAAGAGCGAGAATTCAACCGGACAAAGCCCCGGTGTTTATTAGTCGAACCATCTCGATCATCTCCCATCACCACTCACGAGGAGCGAGAGGGTATAACAATTTACCCCGGTCAATCTTAATGTGTGCGAAAATTCGTCATCGAGTTCAGAGCATGTCTACCTAATTCAGTATCTTTTGGCTTTTGATAATTATAATATCTGATTGTAAAAAAAATGTATAAATATATTCGTTACATTCAATATATGTTTTTTACCGACGTATTAGAGCACGAGGTGGGTTTTCGTTTTGTTAAAAATAAAATGAAGATCGAATATCTACAAAAATTTGCACTACGCACATGAAGCTTATTTTTTACGATCATACAATAGAATTTAATCCAAAATATTACGTTTAATACCATTATGTTTAATAGTTTTAATTTAGCTAAAATAAAAATAACGTACAAAAAAAAAATAATAGCCAATAGTTTTAATTAAACTAATTTAAAACTAATACTAATTACAATTATTAATTATCTTCAAAAATATTTTCATTTATCGTATATTAATATATAATATATTTTTTTGCTTTAAATACTTACTAATAATTATAAATTAGATAATTTATTTGTAAAAGATAATAAATGATGTTTCGTACTTGTGCTACATATATTTAAATAGGATTATTATACCGATGTAAATTTCGACCTTATACGATTGGTGATGGGTTAGATTAGATTAGTTTAGTTTAGGTTAGATTTGATTAGACTTTCTCTGATATAACTTCATTGTACACTCATATACGTACATAGCATAGCCGTATGAAGACAACGAACTTCGGGAAACTAGTCCATATAGGATTTATTTACCTGAAAAGCGAATCAATTCATAATAGTTTCAAGACTTTAGAGCAGAGTTTCCCAAACTTTTTTTGGTATGACCCATTTTGGTCATTTTTTCAAATTTGGCGACCCACGACAGTAACCAAATGTCCATTTTTTTTCTTTTTTGCTTATTGAATGACGAAAATAAATAAGATGCTGAATAAAGAAAAGCATTTTATATTTAAATTCTTGTCGGATAATATGTAAAACTGTTAAATAACTATAATTATTCATTTATTCATTACAAAAAATGTGTAATAAATACTATAATTATATAAGTATATATGTTTAAATTAATATTACAAAAAAAAAAAAAAGAAGAAATTGTACATATAAAATGTCGGACTTACTTCGCACCATAGGGATTCTTCGGTCAAAAAAAAAAAAAAAAAATTCTGCCATAAAAATATTTTTCATATTATTGTTTTAAGTATATATTTAGATTTCCATAAAGTTTTAATTGCATTTTTGTCTAATTAAGGACAATTTTTCTCAAGTTTTGAAAATCTATTGAGAATTTTGAATAGTAACCATCCTAAATTTACCACTTAGAGGAAAATTCTGATTTAAAAACTTCTGATTGAAACTTCCGGGAAAATATTTCTATACAAAAAATTGTTAACTGAAAAAAAATATATCATTGCAAAAAAATCATTTCTTCACTTCACTCAGAAACTAAAATTTAACACGACCCACTAAAAATGTAATCGCGATCCACTTTTGGTCGTGACCCACAGTTTGAGAAACTCTATTTATATATATATTTATCATAATTAATCGTTAAAATCCGTCGAATATGAAAATTTGAAAAAAAAAAAAATTCAAAAGACTCGAGAGTAGGTTCTGAGGTTACCTCGGTATTTGGAAAATATTTAATAATATCGTATTTACACGTCGTTTTGGTGCGGGCGTCGCCGCGTCCCCTTTACAAGCGATACGGTAATTTATTTCCTTTATCCACGACTCGGATTTTCGCGATTTATATATTATGCGAAACGTCTTTGGCGCGAATGCAAAACCCCGTATAACAATAACGCCGACATCGTAGCGGTCGTGACGAACGGTCTCGACGCGCGCACGTTCGCCGGCGCATCAATATAATATAACTCTGAATTCATACCGTTTGTTATTATTTATTTCCCACGTCCTGATCGCCGCCGCCACCGCCGCCGCGTTCGATAATGAGATATGGCGTCGGAACGTCTGCGCAAAGT